>JAOTRH010000020.1:16842480-16864985 GCA_034768845.1 Heliamphora exappendiculata | reverse complement strand
GCTTCATTGTGCAATGGTAGACCAGCCCATGGTTAGCATAGGTCATCACAGGCATTCAGAAGTCGGCACTATTTATATACTGCACCCTGTTCATCACGTTCCGTTTATAATTAACTGTAGGTCATGGATGTCTGTTATGTTTCCTTGGTGTCCATGTCATACTTGTTTGTATCTCCTAACAGTAATCCAAAACTATTCTATAATTTTTTGTATTTATTCGTAGACAACACTTGTATGGGATCACATGAGACATTGTTTTTGTTATTTTATGGCAGAAGATGCTCAGCTCACACCCGTATTACGCCTTGGAGCTGGAGCCTGTGCTGGAATAATTGCCATGTCTGCAACTTACCCCATGGACATGGTTCGTGGCAGGCTGACTGTACAGGTACCAAGAGTTTCCTCAAGGATGATTCTCTTTGGAAATGTCAAGGATTTTCTTTTGTGAAATTCTGGGTACCTTCTGGCACTGTTTTCGCATTAGAATGACCCCATATTTCGTTTGTCTTATTTTTCCAGACAGAGAAATCTCCCTATCAGTACAGGGGAATGTTCCATGCTTTGTCAACTGTGCTCCGGGAGGAAGGTCCAAGGGCTTTGTACAAGGGCTGGCTTCCTTCTGTCATTGGAGTTGTAAGTCCTATAGTTCTTGTTTCTATCGTGGAAGTGTGATCTGCATAATCATGATGATTGCTTATGTCTCAACTTCAAACCATCCAAGAGGAATGTAAAAATCGAAATGTAAAAGCAGTATATCTTCCTCACTCTTTAAATGGAGTACATTCATCCAACCTTGTTTTACCACTTCATAGACAATTTTGGAATTCAAGTGGTAAATGAAGATATTCTCTGGGAGTTGGTGTTGAATAAGAAACAGTAATTTCATTTGTTTTTCTCTTTTTTTATCTTCTCCCATAAAAAGAAAAATTTGTTTGATAGACCTTGTAGGTAAGGCATGGATAGACCTGAAATCAGAGCACCTGAAACAATCTCAGGCTAGCTTGAGCTCAGCCCGGATGCTAAAATCCTTGACCAAACTCTGTCAAGTCTGATACCAGCCCACATTCCTCAGCCCACACTCTGTCCACTTGAATTACATAAGACCAGGCTGTCGTCAGGTGTCTTGTTTCTTTGCCCAACAGCAAATTATTATAATTATTGTCATTATTTCTTGTCAGGTGCCATGTTACTAATTACAAATGACCTAGTAAACTCACCAACTCAGAGGTAAACAGAGTAATATGGGTGGTGATCGAGTAGTGGTGAGAGATCATTTGAATTTGATTCATGAAAGTAGATTTGAGATGAAACTACTTTAAAGAGCTATGGGATTTTTACGCTCTGTTAAGTATAACAAAAAGAAATGAGATGAACTCAACTTGATAAAACAAATTTGGAGACAACAAAACAGAACAACATAAAAATTTGACTAGATGGCCACATAGAAAGCATTCATTCTTGATGTTGAATTTGGTGGGTAAAGAGCTGGTGATGTGACCAAAAAAGTTGAGACAATTAACTTTATGTATGTTTTTTGTTTTTTTTATTGCAAAAGCTGAAGCTCCATGTACATAGCCTGTGTACTATTATCTGGGCCACACTAATTATTGGGACGAACTAAGCATTGGACTTTGCCCTACCCCTATCATTCAAAGGGTCAGGCTTGGGAACTTTGGATGATTAAGTTAGAAACCTAGAACTTGTTGAACATTGAACCTTTGTGTTGTTTGATGATGTGATGAATGGTATATGTTAACCATTTTATTTGAGATTGCTGATATGTATTTAAAGTGTATCGTGGTAGTTTTGTGCTTGAATGTTTTAGTTTTTGACATAAAAAGGAAGAAAGGAACCTAGTTTAGGCTTAAGACCACCTACAACAGTTTTTTCCTACAGTGAAACTCTTTTTTCAGTATTTTTAATAAAATCTAGAAAATAGTGTTGAAGCAAGGTTTTCTGCCAAAGTTAGATATGGATGTTAACCTTATCAGAACTCGTTGCTTAGTTTTTTGTTGGTAATTTTTTGCACATTTCTTGGTTAACATAAATGGAATATGGTTGATGAAAAAACGAAATGCTTAGCAGGGGACAGTGCTGTTTGTCCGGTCTTACGTAACTGACTAGAGGATCATAGTTAAGTGCATGCAGTGCTCAGGGTGGGCTGGATGATTCTTTTCTCTGTCTTCTGCACACAGCACATTCTTGTCCCCTACATATTTGAACATTTGAACTTCCCACACCATCTCATTTTGGGGCTAATTGCTTGTATCAGTTTGTATCAGTGGGTTTGTATGCACATTTTACTTTCATTGTCTTGTATTAGACTTCTGGTAGGCACATGAGATTTGCCTTTTCCCTCTGTGTCTGGGAGCAAGATTCATTGTACTTATTTAAAGCCCGTTTGGCAACCGGCTTAAAGCCAACTTTTTTGCCTTCTTTACTTGATGCCAAAAGGAAGTCAAAAGGCAAAAAGGGTTTGGTACTTTGGTGGTTTCCTTTTCTTTTCTTTTCTTTTTTATTTTTGTTTTTTTCGCAAAAAGCTAGAGATTTTTCAAAAAGAAGGGACTTTTCTTGACTTATAGCCATGTTCTTAAAATTGGCTTAAAGCCTAGGGTGGTACCCACACAAGCTTTTTGCTATTTACTTGCACTGTCATATTTAACTTGTAATGTTACACCAGTGAAAATGTTATATTTTCTTGTTAAGCCATGTACATGGACCTTATGCTCTGATTTGATCTTTGCAGATTCCATATGTGGGTCTCAACTTCGCTGTGTATGAATCTTTGAAGGATTGGTTGATTAAAACTAGACCATTTGGACTTGTTGAAGATTCTGAGTTGAGCGTGACCACAAGGCTAGCATGTGGAGCTGCAGCAGGCACTATTGGCCAAACTGTTGCTTACCCTCTTGATGTCATTCGTCGTAGAATG
Source organism: Heliamphora exappendiculata (assembly GCA_034768845.1). NCBI lineage: Eukaryota > Viridiplantae > Streptophyta > Magnoliopsida > Ericales > Sarraceniaceae > Heliamphora > Heliamphora exappendiculata. Next base: position 16,862,053 of record JAOTRH010000020.1, on the reverse strand, counting down.
CAAATGGTGGGATGGAACAATGCTGCTTCTGTTATCACAGGTGATGGTAGGAGCAAGGCTCCTCTTGAATATACAGGCATGATTGTTGCTTTCAGGAAAACTGTTAGGCACGAGGGTTTTAGAGCATTGTACAAGGGTTTGGTCCCCAATTCAGTGAAGGTTAGTCTCACATCATACCCTCTGTTACCTGTCATTCATTCAGTGTTCCTTTGACCTTTCTCTTAGCTTATTGTTGTGGATGGATAGAAGGGAAAATCTTAAATTCAGCTCATGTAGGGATTCACCATTATTTCGTTGGGCTAGCGTTAGTCTAAAGAGCGTAAGAGTTTCAGACGTTTTTAAATGTTAAATTGATTGTAGGATTGTGCATTTGGCTGGAAACATGTTGTGGGTCCCACTTGAGAGATTATAAGGCCAATATTGGATTAGTTTGATTGTGTTGGATGATTAACTCTCATCATTCGGATTACACAAGGAACAAATAAAAGAAGATATCAAAGCAAGTTATCTTATTAGATCACATGGCCTAAAGCCATAAAAACAAGATGTCTTGCTTTGTTATGTCAACTACAACATGATACATTTCCTGAACCATTCCCAAAAATTGTTGTTCATGTAGTCATTAAACTTCAGAATCCAGAATCTTATTGATCGAAGCATGAACCCTGAAGAATTGTTGTTAGCACAGATAGAGGGATCCTTGAAATTTGTAGTTTAGTCTTCCTACATTTGAATACCGGGTACCATTATTCCTTGCATTGCATCTAAATTATCCATGTGGTGATCAACTTTTAATTTATTCACACAAGATTAGTACAGCCAACAACTCTTCCTCTGCATGATCAGTACAAACGGATGATGTGCATTGTGAAATTGAGAAAGGTTGGTTTATTATATCATGTTTTCCCTTATTTGAATTGATGTATAAATTTCTGTGTTGCTGCTTAGCACTCGTCTTTTGCTTCCCTATTGTTGTGCTTGGAGATGAGGATGGGTATTCTTTTCTTTGAATATTTATTCACAAACTTGCTTCCAAAACCGAATTTTGCTTAGTTGATTAGTTGTACTGAATTTTGAGTTAGTGATGTTCAATTCTTAAATAATAGGTATACCGAGCTATACCTAAAATTGCAAATGAAATCCAACTCTGACGACAATGTTGCAACTTTTTATCTTGTTCAGGTGGTCCCATCCATAGCTATTGCTTTTGTGACATACGAGCAGGTGAAGGACATCTTAGGAGTTGAGATAAGGATATCGGACTGAGCATGCTCGAAACTCCAGTATCTTTTCAACAGGGGTGCTATTTTTTGTAGGCAAGGAGGAAGAGAGACAAGGTGGAACTGGTAGTTGTATCTTGTCTAACAGAGAGGCCGAGACAGAGAGAGGGAGTTTAGAGACCAGTTTGAGCCCTGTGTTCATATATATATTTCCTTCCCCTTGTTTAACTCTATGTATGTTCCTCTTGAACCTGCTTTTAGAGTTATGCTGCTGCTCATTCATATGCTAGGTCAATAATAAGCATTTGTTCGGAACTATGCAACAAATGCATTTTACAAGCCTTGCTATACATGTGAAGAAGGCTTATTGACTGTTTTGTAGAGCGATCCTCGTTACTTTCTATGGATCGAGGAATCGTATATATTCTCTACAGATCATTGTGCTTGTTTTTTTGGTGAACGCAAAAATAATATTTCAAAAACATGCGACGTTACAAAAGACATCATATGATTGGAGATTCATCCTTTGTCGTTTCGTCTATTGGTTAGGGTGGAAGTGTGCACCCTTTTGGAAGCCAACGATCCAAAACTTTGGGTTTCCCACTAATGTAGAGTTTATTGTGGTTTGAGAAGGATTCCTGTGATGGTTGAATGTCATTTAATTGTATTTTTAATTTTTTTTAATGGCAGGTCATATTTGTGGGCTTGATTTTGTTTATTTTAAATTGCATTTTTTTGGTCATGCTCAGTACCCTTCAATGCGCAGTAGAGATAGTAGAGATAGTAGGGTAATAAGGTTAACAATGGCAAAAAATATTCAAGCTGCTTGCTTTCTTTGTTGCCTCCTAGAGGAGAAGGGAGCTAACTTACAATTTCCAAGCTTAGCGCGAAGCGAAGGGATTAAATTTCACCTATAATTAGATTAATGGATAGCTATAGTTTACTTTTTCTGTGGTGGTGTTGACGATGTTGAAAGCAATTTTTTTTTTCCACTCAATTGGCTTTGAGCTAGCACAGTAGATTTTGAGGCTTGGTGCTCATCTCGAGATCCATCAAGATAAATAGACCGATTATGCAATTACGATCCATCAAGCAGAGATTCGATTGGCCATTTAGAGTGAGTTGAGGGGCTGCTCAGTGAGAAGAAGCGCCAAATTATTTGGACATTATGTGCTTTTTCTCTTTATTTATAGGAAGAAGAACCTCTATGTAAAGAAAGAGAAATGCTCTTTTGGATATACGAAAATCCTATTCATAGGACATTGGATGGGCATTAGAGCTATCGAGGAGGTAATGGTTGGAGCAGCAAACTTGAATTCGGTAAGATGGAAGTAGCCTTTGTTATCCTACCAAACGAAAGTTTTCAAATAGCTTGCCCTACTAAAATACCAAAATAGCTATTCTTCTAATGCTTTGGGCTCTTGTGAGTCTCTATATAAGTAGAATACTCGATTAAATATTAATATATTTTGTATAAATATTTAATAGTTGTATCTGCTTGGGGGAAGAATTGTCGATACAGCCATTAAAGCTGTTGAGTTAAGCTGCACTTTAACAAGTTTGATTTTAAAATTAACATTAAGAAAAAATATTGAAAGTAAGAAACTTAAATGAGACAAAGCTCTTGAAGTGATAACTGCTAGCAGGTATGGTTTAAAAGGGGGAAGAGTAAATTTTTTTAAAAGAATTGATTTTTTAGTATGAGAGGAAAAAGTGGGCAAATGAACTCAGTTTTAATTATTGATTTAATTTTTTTTAAAAATTTATATGGTTTGGCAATTTCTTGCTAAAGTTCACGCTCAAGATAGAAACAATTTCACTAAATTAGAGAAAGTTTAGTCACTCCTTTGAGGGTCCTGTTTGTTTGGGAGTTTATATGAAATAATTTTATATAATATATAGTCTCCTGTCTGGTTTTCAAATTAGAAGGGGGATTGAACTATTTCCTTAACTATCTTAACTAAAATAAATTTCTTATTTTGGGATTATTGCTATCTTACAATCTAAGTGGGTTTAGACGTTTAGTAATTCCAAAACTATTACTATCCTATTTATTTGTAATTTTATAATAATCTCACTAATCATGTAAAATTAAATAATGCATCTTTTATTTTTAAGTTAATTTATTTTTAATCAAATACTCTTCGATTGCAATATCAGTGTGTCACCAAAACTTATTTCCTTATTAGTTTATAAGTAAAAAATAAGTCACGTCGTTTAAGTAACTAAATAAGTTAAAAATAAGAAAATAAATAAATAAACTTATTTGGATAGCCAAATAAGTAAATAAACTGATTTATAAGTCAATAAATAAATAAGCAAATAAGCCACAAACCATCCAAATAAAATAGTTTAGATAAAATTTAACTTATTTATTAATAAGTAAATAAGTAAGGACCAATTGTATTGCAAACAAACTCAAAGAGCAATTGAGGTTTTATTTGGTTCATGACTTAAAGTTATTTTTTAATTTTTTTACTTAATGTTTGAAGATGGATATTTTGTGACTAATTATTCATTAGTCTCAAAGTCTAATGTGACATTGACACTTGATGCTCTTATTTAATAAAGTAGGAAAAAATATTCTGAGTAGAACAATATTAGTCCATATTTTTTTGATAAATAGAAGACAAAAGTGACTGACTTAGACCTTGAACGAGTGAATTTGGTTTATTAGTTTATTAACTTATATGTCATTGTAAATTTTTTTATTTTTAGTAAATTTTTTATATTATTTAATCAAACTATTATATACTTTTTAAACTACTCTCGTTACAGCGAGTCGAAAAAGTAACAAATTTTGATTAAAATATTAAAAAAATTTAGAATAAACAAAAATAAGTCAATAAGTTAAATTTTATAAATTTTAAATTAAAATAAACTAATAAATAAATAAAAATTATTTATCCAAACAAAACCTTAATAAGAGTCTAGCGTTTTCAATTTGTTGAAAGTATTATCCATGCCATCACTTACCTACTACTTTCCTAATTATTTGTTCATTTTATCTATGTATTGCTAGTTTAAAATTATCTTTATTTAAATAAATTATTAATTTATTTATTTAACTTAAAATTTTAAATTATAAAACGGTTGACTTAAATTCGAATTATCAAACGAGTTTTTAATAAGATCAAACAAACAAGGTAATTAAATTTTCTTATCACACATTTAATAGAAGATCGAAAAAAAAAATTGTGCAACATTTTGAGTGTGACATCTGTCGCCACCGCTGCTACCATTGCCACACTCACATTCTCCTGCAGTGCCTGAGTGAAATTTACAAAAATAATTAATTAGTAGTGTGATAAAAAAATAATAACGGTACAAATTTTGAAAAGAAGTTTGTAATTTCAATTAACGGAGAAGTTAATGTAATTTATAATCAAAATAAGAAAAAAATTGCACCTGCAATCCTTTATCTTTGCTTGAAATCTCGGCGCCCGCGATTCAACGGCGTTGGATTCATTGATTTCTCGTCGTCTCGTCCGTAATCTTGACACGGTGTGCTTCTCTTCAAGATCCTTGAGATTCTCCTTCCCGTCTCCCTCCTCAAGATCTGAACATTCTACCGCCGATAACGACAAACACGAAAGGATCAGAATCAGGTTGAGCTCCGCGAGAAAATTTGTCTTCGTTTCCGAACACGAATCGGAGTCGCGGTTGATCTCTCCCGTTTCTCCGTTTTCTCTCTCCATCAACCGCTCATCTTCCTGGTTCGTTTCTATGGCGGTTTCTGCCATTTCTTTATCTGTCAAAATCAAGCTTCTATTTAGATTATAAATATCAGAATAATAATATAGTGTGAATTTTTTTTTTTAAATGAAGAGTCAAAAGAGAAGATTTGATTAATCGTACACAATTAAGCATGAATAGAGTAACATGATTATTTGAAACCAGATTTCTTTTTCAGATGAGAATCTGTTTGGTGGCCGAGAAAATTGTGAAGAAGATAATTTTTGGACCAAAATTAAATATCAGAATAATATACTGTGAATCCCTTTTTTTTTTCTTTGAAACGAAAAGTCAAAAGAGAAGATTTGGTTCATCGTACACAATTAAGCATGAATGGAGTAGCTGTTTCCAAAATAAGAATCGGTTTGGTGGCCGAGAAAATTGTGAAGAAGAATAATATTTTTGGACCAAAATTAATAATATACTGTGAATCCTTTTTTTTTTTTTAAACGAAGAGTCAAAAGAGAAGATTTGATTCATCGTACACAATTAAGCATGAATGGAGTAGTATGATTATTTGGAACACAGCTTTCTTTTTCAGATGAGCATCCGTTTCAGAAATATCACCGAGAAATCCTTTTTCTTCTTTTTTTTTTTCCTTTTTGAAACGAAGAGTCAAAAGGGAAGATTTGATTCATCGTACACAATTAAGCATGAATGGAGTAACATGATTAGTTGGAACCAGCTTTCTTTTTAAGATGAGAATCTGTTTGGCCGCCGAGAAAATTGTGGAGAAGAAAAGTCTTGAACCTTAGTTGTTGTTTATAGATCACTAAAAAGTAGAATTAAGATTGGAAGAGAAGCAGAAATCTTGTACCTTGTGGTGATTGGAGCGATATAGAAGTTTGATCTAAAAATTCTATCATTCTGTAATCTGTGCTTTGCATTTGCTTCTGCTGGGTAAGTTGTGTTGTGGAATCGATCTCCTTTCCTTCTCTCTCTGAATTGGGATAGTTCTTTCTTTGTGTTGGAAGATGGAACTCAAAAAAAAAAAAAAAAAAAAATTGACAAGTGTATGGTTCATAAATAAGATCCTTGCTGTTAGCTAGGCAAAATGGTTGGTTCCTAATTAGGTTTGACCATTAGGCTCCATTGCAAAGTAACTTAAAAAGTTAGTCTTTTTTGCTTTTATATGTTTTTAGATAAAAAATTTAAATTTATTTTAAAATATATTATTTTGTAATTTAATTTTAAATTAATTTTTTTAAAATTAATTATTTTTATACAAAAATTAATTTATTTTTGTTCAAAATTAACAATTTTATCTTTCTATACTCTCGTTTGGCAATCTGCTCAAAGCAGATTTTTTACCTTTTTGTCTTTTTGTCTTTTTACTTTTTCATTTAAAAACTCAAAAAATTAAAAAATCTTGCTTTCTAACTCAACGGTGTTTAGCTTTCTTTTTTTTTTTTACATATTTTTTTATATTTTTTAAAAATATCATAACTTTTATTATATATATTATTTTTTATAAAAATTATATTTTTAAAATCTACTCATCAAAATCTATCAATTAAGATTCATATTAAGTATAAAATTATCTTAAAATAAATTTTTAAAAAATTATAACAATTTTAAGCACATATTTTTATCTTTTAGTTTAAAATTACGTTAAGCCTTTGAGTTAAAAGCCATACATATTCTAATTAAATGAACTTTTTAACTTAAAACGGCTTAAAACTAAAAAATGAGCTGTCAAACAAATTCATATATATTTGATATTAATAATTATATATAGTTGGTAGTAGTAATAATAGTAAATAAGTTACGAATAAGATGTATTATTATATTTTAAAAGTAGTGAGAATTTGAATAGAATATTTTAAAAGTTTGTGGTTTAATTTAATTTTTTAGTTTTAAAATTTTTTAATTTTTTGCCAAATAAACAATATTAACTTTTTAATCTTTTTAATCAAAAAACCAAAAAAACAAAGTTAGCAATCAGGGCGAAAGTTAGGGCCTTATGCCCTACGGTTGATGTTTCAATGCACATTCCTTGAAACATTGTAAGAAACTGAAGCCACATTATTTTCTTATGACTTTTTAAATCAATAATGCACAAATAAAATAAAAAAATTTATAATTAAAATTATAAAATTTTACAATTTTTATCAATACGTTCAGAATTAATTCACACCTAATCACAACAAAAACGTAAATTTGCATAAAAGTATCATACTTTTATACAACAAATATTTATAAAGTTTACAAACACACCACCAATTATGATTACTCAATGACTAAAAACTTTCATAAAATATTTTTGTTAAAAATAAAACGTATTATTACTGAAAATCCATAAAAAAAAATTCATTAAAAAGAATAAAAACATACCAAAGATCATCACAAAATATGTTCTATTGTGAGTAATCATAAATACTCATAACCAACATCACAAAAGATCATAAACGGAGTGATACTATTCTTATAATTGATTAACATATTTAATAACTTTATAAAAAACAATCATTAATTGAAACCACAAACGGAATCAACAATAATCATAAATTATGAAAAATCAGAAAAGGCTTTTCATTTATTTCTCATCTTATATTTTTATTTGTTCTCTTTATCAATTCTTTAAAAAAATAAAAAAGATGTACAAATCAAATAAGGGGAAAAAGTTCATCCAAAGCAGGCACAGGGAGAGATACAAAAGTTTTAGTTTTGTGTATATAATACTTAGGTGTATATATATACCATATTTGTTTTAATTTTAGATATGAATGGATATTATTTTGTAAAAGAGATACAAAAACTTTTTTTTTTTTAAAGTCATTTGCCATTAGAAGTCATCCACGGAGCATTCTTTTAGAAAGAGTTGTTTTTTTTTTTATTTACAAAATAAACAAAGTAATCAAGCCAAATACAACAGATATAATATAGTACTGCTTCGTTGGTATTTATAATCTCATAATATAACCCTTATTTCAATTCTATATCGTATGCAACTCGAAAAAACAAACCGCAAGCCCCACTGGATAATAAATCCAATCCTAACATAAGCATTTTATAAACAAACAAGTCCAATGGGTGCGTGACCGTGTGATGTGCCTTTTTAGGAATATTAGATCAACTTTATTTGTTGCATAAATAATAAATTTAGTAAATTTTATATAATAAATAAATTTAATTATAAAATATATTTAAAGACCGTGCCCATTAAAAACACATCAACATGCTATCACTCAACCATCGTGGTCTGTTTAAGTCCTAAAATAATAATAAAGATTAATTACATAAATGATCATATTAAAACTTAAAAGATTTTTTATTTTTTTTTCTAATTATATAGAAAAAAAATGAAAAAGTCGTCTTAAAATGTCAATAAAGTTCTTTACTTCTGGGCTCAACAGAAATCTAACACATAAATGTGTTCGTGCAAGGATCTATTTATCTGTTCATTTTCTTTTTGTGTTAGAAACATAAAAAAAAATGTTCAGCTAGTAGAGGAGTTATGAAACTTCTTGTGTAAGAAAGTGGAAACTTGTAGATCTATGTTGTTAAAATATCATGTTTTGATACATTCTAGATTTTAGTCGAGTATAACTTGTAAATAAAACACTCACACTCTCACGAATTACGTTTTGACAGGCACATTTTAAAACATAATATACTTTCATTCCAAATCGATGAATTTAACAATCTAAATCAATCCCTCAATCCTTTACTATTTATTTTTTAAATATTTTTTTATTACAAAAAAATTTAAATGCAACAAATTTAAATCTGGCAGAAAGTAAAATTTTGACAAAACAAAAATGCAAAAGAAATTGATTAGAATAGTTTTAAGATATGTACTTCATTTGAGATATGTACTTTCTATGAATAAATTAAAAAGTTATATTATGCTTGATGGTATATTTCTCGTTTTAAATATGTACATTTGAATATTGTAAATTTTAAAATTCTACTTCAATCGTCCAATAATTTAGAACATGTGACGTACTTTGTTCTTCATTTTAAAAATATCCTTATTTTTGGTAGCATATGATAAGAAAGATCCCTATTTTAGGTAACATAGGTTAAGAATCTTTGAGAGATTAGTGGAGTGGCTGAAGTTGAATGAAAAATTGTAGGATGTCATGCCTTGCTGTTATCAAAGGAAGAGTGGGAAAATAGATACCTTGTGAAGGCAACATCTTTCATATATTATAGACCGTAGTTCTTCAGAGAAAATAATAACTTGGCTACAATTCTGGCAAATAGCCAGCCAATGATTGTAAGCTATACTGTAAAAGAAAAAGGTGGTAAATATTGTGTGTGGCTCTGGCATCCTGCGGCACGTAGGATTATTCTCCAGCCAATGAAAAATAAGTTAATTTTAATAAAATATATTTTTATTTTTTTGATACCAAAAAATAATTTACATCCTTGCTATCTCACCACTGGCGTCACCACTCTTTACCACATCATCACAGTTTCTACCACTGCCATCGTTGCTACCACCACCACCAACTACTGACGTCTCCACCACCACCACTGCTCCACCGCTACTATGACAACTGCTGCCACCGATACTAACACCACTACAATTACTAGCACTATTATTTTTTAAAATTACAATTAAACATAAAAATATTTTTTGCAAAAATAAACGGAGCGCGAAAGGTAAATGAATAATTCGTGGGTGGAGGTAGGGTGAAAGGTGAGGGTGAATATATGATCTGGTGAACCCAATCTTTGTATGTCTAAGTATTGGTTGGGGCCACACAGCAATACTTCGTACACAGACAATTAAAATAGACTAATCATATAATTTAGACTAACCATATAATTTAAATTTTGACCATTCATTTGCATTGAAATTTACAATATTTATCAATTTTAATATAAATAAATGGTCAAAATTAAATTTCTGTAATTTATTTGATTGGTTGCCTTTGTACAAAGCATTTTTTGAAATGGTCAAAACCCGGGATAATGATTAGTTTTGGTGGGGATATTAGAGCTCAGAATCTGAGACATGACCGGATGTTCTTCGTGGTTTTGGACTCAATGTCGTTAGCTGGCTCTCAGAATTCATCCTCATAGTGCGTCCAGAAGGAGACAATTGTGGAGGCCTTAATGACCGTCCCAATGGCGTCCCTGTAAAATCAAACCCACAAAGATAATGTTAAATGCAGAGAGAGAGAGAGAGAGATCTGCTTAAAAAGAAAAAAAAGGAGACCAAAGAGAGAGAGAGATGAGTGAGCCTGAGTGATGGAGTGGGTATGCTGCCTTCTACCTTCCATATATTTATTCAAAACGTAACAAGGGCATTTTTGTTAATTACTTGTGAAAATAGAGGGCAATATCATCTACCAAAGTCCAAAGATGGAGGAGGGTAAAATAGGAACTGAAATTTCCATGCTTGATGAGCAGTTTATCTCTCACATGGCAGTGTAATGGTAAGGCAGAGGCAAGGTGAGTGTAATTTCAAAAATTAGAGATGGTCTGACTGTATTTGTCAGATAATTCAAGAGAGGTCCTGTAATTTATCCTATTTTAATTTACTGGGACAATAAAAGTGTTGAGCTGCCAGTAAAGATGTGGACATGCAAAAGTTTATGATAGTGTGCCATTATTTATTTTGTGAAAATATTGTCTTACTAGAACATTCAAGAATAAGTTCTCTTTAAATGGATTGGCCATGAATTTGTCATGTAATTTTGCTCTTAAATGTTTTAGAGAATGGATATCCGCCTATGAACTGTTATGTAGTTTTAATGCAACTAATAGTGTGTCATATGAAGTCATGATAGTGAGAAATATTCAAATGACATGCGCAGAGCCATTGATGCAATGCCCTCAGGAATTGCTTTTTGACTAAAAAACACGGAAATGTATATGGGACACGTCTATAACACAATGCAGACACATAAACATGACATTTTGAAAAATAGTAGGACATGTCACATGAGATGGTGGGTATACATCAATCAATATATATATGTTTATGCATACCCGAACATAATGCCTACATGATTTTTATTTTATTTTTCATATAACAAAGATACTGTTATTTTAGCATATCCAAATAATAAGTAATCATTTTCATGTTCTACGTAGTAGATAAGAAATGTGGACAAAAAGATCTAACAGCCATATCACAATTTGTTTTATAAACAAATTAGAAGTTTTGAGATCTAGAATTCGTCAAAATAAAAAAAAAAGTTAGAGGAGAATGTATTAATAGGTTATAAAAGTACATTACTTACATTTTATCATTGGATTACAAGTTATTTTTTTCTCAATCTTGTAAGATCATTTGTGTGTGTTTAAGTGATGAACAATGCGTCCTATGAGTGTCCAAATAGTGTTCAATTCAAAAAATAAAAATAAAATAAAATAATAGGATACATTTAGACAACTGTTGACACGAAGGTACTGCCATCTTTTAAGTTTCTTTGGAAAAGATTTAAAATTGCAATTACAAAGCCATGAAGAGAACTACTAGAAATTATTCTTCTTTAAGCTGCTCCTTATACTTGTTTAAGGAACATTAAGTGCCCTGCAGTCTTCGGGCTTGAAATTTATTGTGTTATGTAATTTTAATTTTTCATCTTTATGAATTCAAGGTAGGGCAAATAGACTTCCTTTAGCTGGCATTTTTTGTCTAAAAACTTGGATGCATGGCTCCTTTTGTTACTAATCTCCAACTTTCTCATAGAAGAATTGAGAAATTTTGAACTCTATATACAAAGTTTTGCATTTTGAAGATGAAGAATTTAAATGAGGAACTTAAATATTGTAATCATCACAAATTGATTTGCTCATCTCGTAAGTTTTATCATGTTCTTCCTTAGAAATTAGCTGATATATCTGCAATAATTTTCAGAGATAAAGAGCAGGCACACTTTAATCATAAAGCTAGAGTACCTGGCTGTTTGTTGGCTTTCACATCTGGGGATTTCTTCAATAATGACAGTTTCTTGTTCGGAGTTTCGGGAGAGGCGAACGACTTCTTTTCGCTTCCCAATGAGAATGTGTCGTCGGCAATCACATTCTCATCCCCACAAGCCGAGGCTCCATCGCTCCCCGATTCAGAGGTGTCTTTTTGAATTGTGTTTGTTCTCTCTTTCTCCACGATTTTATAAGCAAACATCTGAAATGGGATTTGTGACACGGGCAATGGGTCCAAACTCCCCCAGGAAGGGAACTTCTTTAATAGCCCTGCTTCAATGTCACAGAAATCCACCATCGGTGTTGGGGGATCTGGCAGGCCGAGGTCAGGGTTCAACACTAAGAACCGTTTGAGGTAGCGCAGAATCCCACAGATGGACGAGAAACTTGGCCTTTGATTTGGGTCAGTATGCCAACATTTTTTTGTCAAGTTGGTGAGGTATTTAGGTGAAGGGAATGGGAATAGCGGCCTCACCCCTGTCCTAATGTTTCGGCTCATCTTATCTCCTTGAAGATGACTATCATCAAAAGGGACTTTCCCTGTCAAAAGCTCAAAGCAAATCATCCCAAAGCTGTACACATCAGCCTTTTCTGTGTATCTTGAGTTTCCCACACTTCCCATCTGTTCTTGCTCTGCTAAGATCTCCGGCGCGTGCCAGATGAAAGGGTGTGTTCCATTCTGATTTGAAAGTGGCTTTTGGGTGAGGTTGATTGAGGGTGATAGGCCAAATCCTGATACTTTTGCGTGCAAGTACCCTTCTGTGGAGACGTTTCGTACTTTTACAAGGATGTTGTAAGGGTTTAAATCTCCATGGTAGATTTTTTGAGAGTGGAGATATTCCATTCCTCTTGAAATCTGAAGCATGAGATCAACTGCAACGGGAGTTGAGAAGGGAATTCGTTTCCTCGGCCCACAAATCTCTTTGATGTAGCTGGAGAGATCTCGACTCATGAGTTCCATTACTAGAAAACACTCTTTCTTTTCCTCGTCGGTGAACCCGCAGTGAATTTGCACAATATTTGGGTGAGACAGAGAGAGTTCTTTGCAAATATCAGGGACTAATCGTTCTATGTTCCCAAAGAAGTGTCTCAGAGCGAAACTCTCACCCAGCCATTGAATCTCCTTGAATTGGCTTCCACTCCCTAACCGCCGCTTCACCTGGTAGTCCTTCGAACCCACCAGGATTGAAAATGGCAGGAGTTTGTCCGGCAGGACCTCCGAATCGTTTAAGTTCTTCAAAAGTAGATCTGCGAGCTGCCTCTCGTGCTTTGTCATCCCCGATTTCCTCTTCTCCCGGATTTTGTTCAGAAGAATCCATCTGTCTTCTTCCCAAACCCCGGCTAACCGATTGCAAAAATCCTGAGAAAGCAGGTATTGCTTCCCGAATATCCACCGGAAGAGTTTAGGGTCTTTGCATTCCCTTTGATACTTCATTGAGTATATAACTCTTCTCTTTTGCATCTCGTCTTGGTCCCAACCGGATATTTCCCCGGCGGATTCAATTGCTTCTACCACAATTGGAATGCAAGAGAGCAAGTTGTGGATGTGAAATTCCACGCAGTCCGTGTCTTGGTATAGGGAAATGGCTTTAGCCCAACAATCCTTGGTTTCTAAGCTCTGTTTGATGTATACCTCTCCTTCTTTAAAAACCCTGTGGAGCTCTCTTAATGGCTGTTCAAGAACCTTCCATTTTGTTTGTTTCTCTTCGAATCTCAGGTTCTGTTTTATCTCCTCTGCAATTGACTCGTAAGCGAAGCTGAACATGTCGAGCAACAAGCTGCATTGTCGCTGATTGATCTGTATGTCGTCTCGGAACACCATTAGAGCCTTCAAGCTTCCCAATACCTCTCCGATCTGCCGGAATTGCTCCATTCCCAAATCGGAAGTCGGAGATTCTAAAAACGAGAATTGCAGGTAATCAAACTAGTAGACAACGACGAGAATTTACGCGTGATTTCGTCGATTTGAGAAACGATCAAAACAGGATAGTAGGATACGAATACGAGATGAGATAAGATGTTTGATGAAATTACTCACAGGGAATGATGGTCAAAAGATTACAGAGATGGCAACCAACTAGTTCCCGAACCGGCTTCTTCAAACCCCTGACCAACCAGTGAAATCTTTGTATCCATGCCTTACCCTAGATCGGATTTGAAGAAAAAATGCCCAGTAGAAATTTAGAAATCTCTTGACAAAGAATCGACGATTTGATGCGGTGAAACCAAATTGATTAGGACAAGAATTGAAACCCCATTGTTGGTTTGATTCGAATCAGTAGCAGATTGATTAGGACGAGAATTGAAACCCAATTGTTGGTTTGATTCGAGAATCAGCGGCGAGAGAGAGAGGAGAATTTCCCGGGAAGGAGGTCATGGGGAGAGATTTTTGATGACCCAACACTTGGCAGATCTTTGGGTATAGAGTAAATGTAAGAGTTTCCCGCGAATTTCGACGCTTTTGGATTAGTTTAATTTGGGAGTAAATATTCAATATTATAGCAAATTTAAGTAGTTATTTAACTTTTGTTTTTTAATTTTATAATTATTAGTGTGTTTAGTTAAAATTATTATTTTTATTATTAATTTATTTAATATATGAAGATGTATTATTTAATAATTTAAATAAAATATTACTTAAGAGCATTGAATAATTATTCTTAATTTGGGGTTTTGGTTGGCATAAAAGAAGGTGATGGTTAGCCATTAATAGAGATTGTTGTTTGTTTCTATAAAAGATAGTTACTGGTTAGTGGATGGCCATTAATAGAGAATATTCGTTTGTTGACAGATTACGCCCTTTATTTTTCAGGGATTTTATGACCTTTTGGCCATGAAAGTTCTTGAAGACTTTATTTGTAGACTTCAACTTACAATAATTATTTAAATTATTTAAATTATTTATTTGGTAGGTTTCATGAAAAAACATTATCTATACAAAGGTTTCGTTTGAGATAATTATTTATTTATTTATTTTTATTTTTTGTAATTTTTTTTTCTAATTTAGTCAACGATTAAATGTGTGTGTATATATAGAATTTTTGTAAGTTTAGATGATTAATCTTGCAACATCTATATAATAAAATAGTTCACATCTATATAATAAAATAGTTCAGTATTTTTGAAATATTTAGAGAAAATTTATATTTTAATTGTTATAATTTCTTCTTTATAAAATTTTAAAATTTAAATTTTATTTTTCAAATGATATTCTCTCCAATTTTTAAGTAGCAAATATTTTTTAAAATACACACCATTATCGAACTAAAACTCTCTCTCTCTCTCTCTCTCTCCTCTAAATCCTAAAGACTAAAATATGTTATGTCATTATCGCCCTCCTCTACTATGTTGTTGTTATAATGCCCCAATCGCGTCTTATGTTATCGTTATTATCAACACATTATATTCACAATTTGGTTAGTCAAATTTTTTATATTTTTCATAAATCTCTAACTCTATGGTTGAATTCTAAGATTTTGGCATATCTATTGTGAGATTTCAAATTTTATAAATAACCAAGTTTGATATCGATTTTGTGTTTTTTTCTTTAAATTTTGGATTTTTTTTCTTTTTCTTTCGTTTGAATTGGTTTATATGTATTTGTATATTCTGCATATTCATGCATATCATTTTTATCCAGTACTCAAATACGGAGGGGGGTCGAGGGTGAGCATGTGGTGAATATTATGATTTAATCCGTTAAAAATATTTGGTTTTTTATGAAATAAATAGTTAAAGTATAATATATTAATCCGAGTCAAAGTTTCGATTTTTGACAAAATTGTTTCTTTTAAGACTTTTTTGTAAGGTGTTTCATAAAATTTTTTAATTTTTTTTTGACAAAGTAAGTTTTTCAATATTTTATAACTCTTATGCCCTGTTTGGGATCAACAATAAAGATGACTTTTTCTAAAAAATTCAGCTTGTAAACTAAATTTGTTTGGGATGATCATCTTGTATAGCTTTCAAGATAACTAAAAAAAAAATCACATCTTTTTTTTTTATCTTTTTCTTTTAACATTTACTTTTTAAAATTATCCAAAGTACTCTCACTTTCTTATTTCTTTAAAAAAAAAAAAACTAAACTTCTTGAAAGTCAAGCTTAAAAACTAATCAAAACAGGTACTTAGTAATTATTTTATTATTAATTGTTGTTTAGAATTAATTTTGATATCAAATCGTGTTGAAAAGTGTATTCAAATACAAGCAATTTACTAGTTATACTAGAAGGATAACAATTTTTTTACTCGGCTCTAGGTTCTATCTCGTTGTATACGATTTTTTCTCGCGCTTAATAATAAACGAGGGTGATATGATATTTACTTTCTCTTCCTCATTTTTACCTCACTCATCTTCTAGCACGAAAGACTTAAATTTTACAGAAAAATAAAAAACATAATTACAAGGCTTAACAAAAAAATAAAACGAAATTCTCTAATTGCTTCGTTTGTTTTTTTAGTAGAAAGATTCAGTTAAACGAATGAACGAGAGCAGTTTGTTGGATCTTTAGTCCTCGTTTTTGTCCTAATTAAATAAAAAAATAAAATAATAAGCGGTAGGCCACATTTATCGTCTTATTATCATTTTTATTTCTTATTATAATATATCAAAGGGTTTAAATAAAGGTGAAGCTTTTTACTAATCCAGTTGTGGGTTAGTGTTAAAATTTTTTTGGTTTAAATAAATATATTTTGATAATTTAAATAATTTATTTTATTATTATCAGTTTATATATTATTATCGTAAAAAATTTAATTAATCGTATATAATTAATTATCATAACAAATTATATTTACGTTAATAAAAATAAATTATAATGTCTATTTTATTATTTATTTTATTAGCACAAATATAATTTGTTTTGATAATTAATAATATATAATTAATTTATTTTTTTGATAATAATAATATATAAATTAAAAATAATAAATAAATAATTTAAATTATCAAAATAAATTTATTTTAAACCCAAAATAGTCCAAAAAAGACCGGTCCAGTAACTGGAGAGGAGCCAAATCTTTAAACAATGGTTCTAAAATATAGGGATCGTCCGGGGTAAAAAGAAATGCGTCCTTTACAGTAAAAAAAAAAATTGTTGCAAACAAGAAAACTCTCCAGATGCAGATCTGCTATGTGACAGCGTAGGAGATGCAGTGGTACGTCGTCGCTGCGCTTCTCACCGTCCTCACCAGCTCTCAGGTCTGTCCATAACCCTAATTACGCCCTATCTCTTCTCATATAAATCATTATCAGACCATGGATTATTTGGTTTCTTTTCGTCTTCTTGCGGGTTTTCTTGTTTTGTTGACTAACATATTATAGTTCGGCCGATCTCAGTTACGTTTCCATTCTGGTAATTGATTATCGCATTTCTTGATTTTACGATTACAGAATGATATTGTTGTAATCTATTAAAATGCAGGTTTTTTTTTTTGGTCACGAACTTGATTTTGTAGTTCCCATTTTCGTGTGAGAAGCCAATGGAGTGTGTTCGCTAGGGTTTCAGGACTCATTTCTTGTGATTCTTTTAAGTTAAAATGGGAAGCAAATGTTTCCTTTAGAAAGCAATAAAATTATTTCCGAATTGCAAAGGCCAAAACTATTGGCAATAACAATAGCAGTTTCAGTTTTTGATCCTTTCGGCTTCTGTTTATCCCTTCTTCTTCCCCTCTCAATTGCTTTGGTGCCAGTTTCCTTTTCAGCACAGTCTCTTGTCCAAAACATATAGATAAATAGACTGTAGAAAAAAAAATCTTCATTGCCAAGTTGTTGTCTTTTACATTGGACTCTGTTGGAGGCATATGATGGACAAGGATCAGACTATTGTAGTTATTATTTTTTTCTTTCTAAAAACATGAAACAAAACTCAGAAGCATTTTGAGATTGACTCCTTGTTTTGATGATGAGAAACTTGAAATCCGATTGCCTGTAAAAGAGTTAAATGATGGAGTCTGTATAGGTAGTTTTAGGCTCATGAATAGGTGGCCAGGAATGGACACAAGATTTTAATTGAGGGAAGCAAATGATTTTCAAAAGATCTTAGGGGATAGATATTACATTCTTTAAAAAATAATTTTGATATTTTTGGGTCTAATACTACTAGAATAAATGATTTTTTTAAAGCTTAGGGAGGGCGGCCTCCCCCACTAAGTAGTAAGTACCCCTCAGTCCATCTACGTTGGTGGGTGTATATCTATTCATTTAGCTCTCTAATTTATGGGCTATTGTCTGTCACTTTATTGTAGGGAATTTTGACTACATTGTCACAGAGTAATGGGGGATACAAATATGACTATGCCACCGTTCCTTTTCTTGCTGAAGTGTTTAAGGTACTTTGCAAGTTTTGTGTACAAAAAAAACATTCGCATCTTTGTCAAAGACAAACATTTATATGCAAACATTCCCGACACCCCCACTGAGTTATTACGTTTTTTGGTACTCTCTCTCTTTTTAAATATGTTGGTACGGTTAAATTGCAGCTTATTGTATCTGGTTTCCTTCTTTGGAGAGAGATCCAGGCGTCAACTCCCCCAAAAATGACAACAGACTGGAATAGTGTTTGTTTGTACCCTATTCCATCGATCATTTACCTCATCCACAATAATGTTCAATTTGCTACCTTGACGTTTGTGGATACCTCCACTTATCAGATAATGGGGAATCTAAAGATTGTCACAACTGGGATACTGTTCAGGTGTTTCTTTTAGTAATTTTATGTAGCTATATCAGACCTAATATTTCAGCACCCAGATTTCTTCCTCGATATTGAGAATTCAAACTTATTTTCAAGTAATTACTATTTTAGTACCTCTACTTATTTTGATTTTTGCAAATTACCTATTTCATGTTTTAGGCTGTTCTTGAAGAGGAAGCTTTCTAATTTGCAGTGGATGGCAATTGTTTTATTGGCTGTAGGAACAACCACAAGCCAGGTGCTACTTGAATCTAGTATCTCCATGATTTATCTTGCTTTCTATATGCATAGCATGTCACATTACATAAATCCACTCCATGAATTTGTGCTTTAAGGTTGAAAGAAGTGATTGAAGTATTCTACAACAACTCACAATGTTACAATTAGGGTTGACATGGTAACAGGTGGGGAACTACATCTCCACAATAAGCTGGGTAAAAAGATAGTCCACCAGCACATGATAATTTAGTGGGTTGTAGACCTACAATATTTGGCCCTGTTGAAAAGTTAACAAATAGCAATCGATGGACAGTTGAAGTGATTTTAGAATTATGATAACTCATTTTCCTAGTTTGTGTTGAGAGACAATTGATACCAGTGGTAGTTCAGGGTTGCAGCTCCACCAGTTGAATCAAATTGAGGTGCACATAAAAAAATCGATAACTTGGTGCATGGAGTTCATATACGTGTTATGACACAGTGACTCAACCTCATTCAACATCAAATCTGTTAGATCTAGGCAACCCAAGATGGGGGGTGAATTGGGTCTAAAAAAAAAAGTAATTTAAAAAGCCTTTTCAGAAATTTTTTAATATTGCAATAAAGCAAGATATGCAATTATATAATCAATGCAAGTATTAAAAGATGAGGGATAGAAAAATAGAGTCAGACACCAGCAGTTTATAGTGGTTCGGTTTTATCCTGGCCTACGTCCACTCCTCAAGATCTCCCTTGAGTATTTCCACTATTCAGAATACTTCCGGGCGTATTCCAAGTCTTTACAAGTTTCAAGATTCCACTTGAGCTATCTGAATGTTTA
>JAOTRH010000020.1:16825765-16842369 GCA_034768845.1 Heliamphora exappendiculata | reverse complement strand
AATATAAAATATTATCCATTTAAAACTATTTATTCTTAGAAAATAAATTATGAAAATCATCAAAATCAAATTAAAAATCCCTTGGGCTAACAAAATCACAGAATGGCGCATAGAATACTTCTCAATAGACAATCGTGTTATGCTATGGGTTACCAAACTGATTTACCATATGATACATGTCGTTTTCAAATGCCAAAACTTCTTACACATATTAATCCTGACCTCAGACTTGTTAGAGTGAAAATATCCCCTACATTCTGAAATTGCAGTTCTAATTTCTGTTTCTCTTTCTGTTTGCTGTTAATTTAGGTTAAAGGTTGTGGAGAGGCTTCATGTGATTCCCTCTTCTCATCACCAATTCCAGGGTACATGTTGGGGATATTGTCTGCTTGTCTTTCTGCATTAGCTGGCGTTTATACGGAATTCTTGATGAAGAAAAATAATGACAGTTTATACTGGCAAAATGTTCAATTGTATACGTAGGTTCCTTTCTTTATGCAAGCACTCCTTATTGCAACTTAAAGTTATATGATAACACACCATCTTCTCACCCACACTTGCATTTATTCAAAAACCTTATTCTCCACCATCTTCCAAGGTGAATTCTCAAGTATTTTTTGTTCCTATTCTTAAAAGTTATGAGAAATAACTGAGATAAAAAAAAGAATATGATGTTTCATCCAACAATTCATCTATATAGTAATTGTCTGATAACTGTGCTTTTTAGAATCAGAAAAAAATAGTATTTAGCTTTCAGGGATTACCAAATTTCTAGGGTTCCCTCCATAGTTTAGTTTGCCCTCATGAAACGGATACCATATCTTGTTTTTTGAATGACTTGAAAAATATTGCCCAAAGATTGTAGCTCTTACCGTCCTAAAACCTTGAAGGGGTCACTCAGAAGAGACCACTTGATGAGAAACAAGATATATGATGAAGGTATTTCAAGATTTAGGAATTTAGTAATTTTAGATTTATATGTTGATTTTATTAAGATCTTTTGAACTTGGTAACTTCAATAAAACTTTCCTGGATTGTAATCTTTTATTCTGAATTGTAATATTTTATTTTAGTAACTTTAACTAAGGTTTTCTTGAATTGTAATATTTTATATTTTGTAACTTTAATTGGTGTTTTCTGGACTGCCTATAAAATAGGCCATTATGTAATAGGCTTAGTGAGACTATTATATTGAGTTTAGTCTTGATATTGAGATCACGAACTTTTATTTTCTTTTGAGTGTGACATATCTTTTCTTTATTTCTGTTTAGTCGTTGTCCTACATCCCCACTCACCTGCCAAATATATAAATAAATAAATAAACAAATAGGCAAACAGAAAAGGAAGAATTGTGTTTGAGATTGGTTGCTAATGGTAGTTTTTGATATGTTACTTTGCAAGATTTGCGTAGGATTGCAAATGCTAACCTCTACCCAGGGCTTAGGAGTGGATGTAATTGGTATCTATAATGCAATTGTCCAATATGACAAAACTTCATGCAACTTAAAATAGTTTTTTATTTGATTGATTGAGATGTATATTCATATGTGGCGAATATAGTTATTGGTTTCTGTTACATCAAAGAATGCCATAATCAACATGGGCTTTAATAGTGTACCAGAAGTGAAATTGGTTTCCATCCGTAAGCTAGCCCACGCGGTTATAAAAAAGAAAAGAAGTGACGTTGGTTCCCATTATCAGATTATGCACAGTCGCAGATAATAACATTCTTATTTTCAGGTGTGGTGCAATTTTCAACATGGCACGCCTTCTTTTGGATGATTTCAGATGCGGATTTGAGAAAGGACCATGGTGGCAACGAATTTTCAATGGATATAGCGTTACAACTTGGATGGTGGTGTTAAATCTGGGTTCCACTGGACTTCTTGTTTCATGGTTGATGAAATATGCTGACAATATTGTGAAGGTATCTCCCTTAACTGTTTAGTTTATTTTCTTCCCAATCATCTTTTCTATCACTTTTTTATGCACCTTACTGAGATGAAATTGTCGCTTTGATAATTTACATTGAATGAACCTTGTTGTCTGGTAATTTCTTTGAGTATTATTCACTTCTGGTAACTGGATTCAGCCCACTTCAACTCCTACAGCCCATATATAAAGGCCAAATAGCACGACTTGACCCTTACTATAACCCTTTGTTCATGTCATGATTTTTTTTTGAAAATTCCAAAAGTAACCCCCTAAACTCTGAAACAGTGTAAGAAACTGACCAGTTACCTGGTCAAAATAATCATTATATAGTACTTGACTAATCACGGTTCTAATTGACCCCACATTGAAATCATGCAAATTTCCATGATTTTCTGCGTATTTAAATTTACATTTTCTTACTTTCATTATAGCTGCGTCATATGCTCAACTCTAAATAAATCATTGTCCCAACGAGAAAAGTGTATAAATACACCTGCATATGTATATACATATGAAATGTATTCTCATATTTTTGTATGTGGTTTTGCCAGATCCTATAATATATTGCAACCAAGTTGGTTCCTTGTGAGACCACTGTTAACTTGATGTTCTGTATAATATTTCTATTGCCTGAAACACTAGTAGTTTTATGTGTTACCGTTATAGTATTACGCGATTCACTGGTTCATCTTGAGGTTACATGACTTTACCATGATATTTAACCAAGTATTAACCAATAGTTGAAATTTAATAATTCAAGCTTGAAAGAACCTAATTGTTTACTCAATAGAGCTAGTAGACAATTGTGTCAACTGTTAGTTTTCTTGTCTACTGTTGCAATCTTATCAGCATTTTTATTTATTTTATTTTTAATATTTGGTTGCAATAGGTATATTCCACATCAATGGCGATGCTATTGACAATGGTCTTGTCTATATTCCTCTTTAATTTCAGGCCTACATTGCAGGTAATATCGCAACAGTTTGTTTTTCAATTTTCCTTTCTTTCTCAAAGGTCAAGGGACTGAGAATTTTTTTATTTTTCTCTTTGGAATGTATTTCTTAGGGAAGCATTTGAACACCATGAACTGCATGGAAACACTCACAACATTAATGTTTTTTGTTTGTCATTGTTTCTTCCTTGTTTACTATGAGTACACGTCTTTATACATTTATAAACTGATGAGGAAATGATTCCCTTTTCCACTAGGGCCTCGTTTAATATTCCGATAATTCGGGATTGGATTGTGCTAAAAATTCTAGTGCAATCCAATCTCTTAATTGTTTGTCCGACTAAAAATTAGTACAATTCACTCTCCTCGTTTGCTTATTTGAGTAATTTGGATTATTAGGTAAGTTATATCGGATGTA
The DNA here is from genome assembly GCA_034768845.1 of Heliamphora exappendiculata. Taxonomy (NCBI): domain Eukaryota; kingdom Viridiplantae; phylum Streptophyta; class Magnoliopsida; order Ericales; family Sarraceniaceae; genus Heliamphora; species Heliamphora exappendiculata. Next base: position 16,839,064 of record JAOTRH010000020.1, on the reverse strand, counting down.
AGGTATTAAATAGGAAGATAACTAATACAAAGGGACTGTGTTATTGTGTGGGATTAAAATTTTTGGACTTTTTCTTACTTAATACTGTGGTTAAAAATTATTATATCTCATGCTTCAATTATAAACAATCAAATTCCATCATTTATCCTATCCAATCGTATAACTAATACAATCCAAACGAGGCCTAGGTGTTCATTGCTCTCATGATTAAACCAAATCATTTGAACTATGTTGCTCTCACGATTAAACCAAATCATCTGAACTATGTTCCCAATCAATATATGCTAATGGATAGATATTTAAAGCGGACATTCTTACTTGTATTTGTTTTCTTCTTGTTTTTGGTAGGTAACTGTTTCCGATTGCTGATCTTGTGTACCTCTTTATTTCCTTGTATGCACGCAGCTCTTTTTGGGGATTATTATTTGCATGATGTCTCTGCACACGTATTTTGCTCCTGCAAACATTCTTGTAGATTTGCCTTTGACAGCAAAAGAAGCTTCTCAGACTGTCATTGAAGTTTCTGTTGATCAAAAATCAGATTCCTGATGTTTCATCTTCATGAAAACAAACAAACAATTCATTGGTAGGTTTACATTATCAAAGGAAATTATTCGTGTTGTAGAGAAAATACATTTAATGTTATTATGAAAGCACAATGCCTAGCATATAATCAATATAGATTCAATCTAACGGAATGTTAACAAGACCAAGGATAGATTTAATGGTAGACGGGATTCATTATTACCAATTCTAAATCAACCTTGCTTTCAGAAACTTATTGTAGTTGTCGACGCACTGCCTTGTTCTGATTTGTTGCCCATCAAACCAAAACCCTATGTAAGAAATATAACGAAGCCACACTTTATAGTTTGGTCTTAGTTTATGTGGTCTTAATGGATAGCGCTTTTGGACATTCCAAGTGTGTGATCAGGAACATGATACTGATGATGGTTGACTCCGAATCATAATTTGACAGACTTTATATTTTAGTGTACACTCTTCTTAAATCCGATTGATCGATTTGTAAATGTGTGATTTAGTGGCTTGGCAGTGAAGCATAATAGTTTTTTTTTTCCTTTTTAATTTAGAAAACAAAAGGACAATAATTCAAAGGGAATGTATTATAAATTCTAACACAAGTGACTTTGGTAGAAGTCTATGTAGTTATTACACTTGACAATGTGGACCCTTAGTAAATATAAAATTGGAAGGAAACAACAGTCAGAACATTAAAACATTTGCAAATTGATAAAAGAAAAACAGTTATATATATTACTCCCATGTTCAGAAACTCCCTGAATTCTAATAGTGTTATTTATACAAGTTTATGCCTATGGTGCTATATTTAAGAGCATGCGGTGCACCACATTGTCATTTATGTTCCTTGTACCGAAACAATCCACTTTCTAGCTATATAGGTCCTTAACAAGATGCTAGCTTTAAGACATTAGTGATTTAATCCTTAAGAGTTGTGGTAGGTACACTGCATGTATGTACGCTGGCCAGTTTTTCATGTGCAAAATATCTTTGTTTGCGTTGGAGGAAAGAAATTCTTTGACTGTATTGCAGTTTATTGATGAATTCTGATACTTTATCTTCCTCACGGCCTTCTTTGCCTTTATTGAACCTGTTGACTAATGTCTACTGAGACAATAATATCAAATCCTGGAGAACTTGTGTGATTAAGGGAAGATATATAATTTTGTTGAAGCTCGTGAATCGCAATTGAGGATTTGGCCTCAATAAGTTTCTAATTATATATCTAGCAAAACTAAGCAATGGTACAACTGATGCAGAAACAACCCAAAAAAATTTCAGCAGGTCATTGTTTTTCAATGTATTCAATACCGTTTTATTATAGCAAGACACATGTTAGATGGGTGGTGTCTCTTTTTTGGCTGATCTGCTTTATAGAGTACAATGCTATGTTTTGAAGAGGAACTCTGCACAACAGCATAAATGAGTTGCAGAAAGAAAACAAGCATAAAACCTCTGTTCTATATTATTTGATGTCATAGGAGAACACAAACTTCATGAGTACATCAGATTTTACACACAGCATGTCCCAACTTGCTTCCTATGTTCCCTCTTTTATATTGCTCAATGCTCAGTCCCTTACAGAGTACAACTTGCTTCTAACAAACTAACTGTTCTATCTTTCAAACAAGCCACTAGCCTGTGGCCATATCGACTAATTTTATTAATCCTTCTTACTAAATATGTGCCAATCATCTATTGCCTACTGCCATTTCATTAGAATATGCCAGCTTAGCTATCTTCGACAATCCTTTTCTTCTTTTGATCTGTAGCTGATTTGTCTTATCTTTTCTTATTCTTTTCTGCAGTAAGAGTCATAAGATTCCTATCAGCTGGTATAAATGTTTTATTTTGGTTTGAAACCAATATGATGTGAATCATGCAAGGCAATGATGTTTCAGAATTTGATGAATCAAGGGACATAATTCAGAGTTTGGTTGATGAAGATAAAGCATGTGAGTCCCCAGATTCCATCAAATGGGGAATGTAGGTAAATCTCCCTGGCCCCAGATTCTGCCATATGTAGTTTGTGGCTAATATTAATGTGTTTTATATATTTGTGCAGGATCCAGATCACATTCTTGCTGGAGAAGGAAAGGCAATGTTTCAGGAACAGTGGATCCAAAATTAGCTGTGTGAACTGTAAACTAAAAGAGTATGTTACAACACCCCATCCCCAGAAATAACTTGTGCTGTATATGTGTTAATTAAAACTGTCTTTTTTTTTGAATTAATGTTTTATTTTCTTTTTTCTTCTTCTTCTTTTTTTTTTTCCTTTTTTGCTTAATGCATTTCTTGCTAGATGCTGATATGAACTGTGAACTTGACAAGTATGTTGCAACTTGCAGCAGTCAAGTCCTTAGAAATTACCTTGGTTCTCTTTTTTCCCTTCATTGTTGAATGCTTTTGATCTGCATGAAACTGAATAGCCCTCCCCGGTGCCACCCACCACGCCCCACGCCGCAAATTTTTTTTTCCCCTTCCCCGGGGGGGGGGGTTGTCTCTGGAAATCTTTTACTTATTCTTTAAATTGACTTGTGTGAGCAGAACATAGGAAATACCTTTAATGTAGTTCTTATTTAGCATTACTTTTGATTCCTTTATTTTTTGCGCTACGGTTCAAGAGTGTTTTCCTCCGTCAAATTTAGTTTGGAAGTTTTTTTTCTTTCCACTTAATATCCGAAAGTAACTCCACTGAAATCTACTCATCACAGGCTGCTGGAAGTACCTGGAGGGAAGGTACTAAAGTTGGATGGAGATGTGTTTTGGTTTTTGTTGCCCTTTCTAAATATGATAGATGTAAATATCATTTGACATATTTTCCTTTTTTGTTTTGTTAATATATTTGTCTACACCTGAGAAAATGAATACAAGTTCTTATTGTATATGTTAGATTGGATTGTATTATTATAACTTATTCACTTTCCCCTTTATTGAAGCTCCAAACACCCCAATTGCTGTTTTTTGCTTGTGTATTCTTGATTTATCCACTAGGTCAATCTGGTTGGTTTTTGTGCACCTAGCTTTGGCGTATGAGCTATATTTTGATTCATCCTCCCATGTTTGTTTATGATGAATTATAGCATTAGCTAAGAGAAGTAAATTTAATGACTCTTGGATAAAGGATGTGATGCCATTGAAACTCCAAACATACCCCGTGTTTGTTTATGGTGAGATATATAGCATTAGATAAGACAAGAAAAGTTGATGACTGTTGGATAAAGAATGATGCCACTTTTAAGGTGTAATTTTGGCTGGGTCCAGCCGTGGCTTAAGTGGGTTAGGCCTGGCTCAAGCCCAACGAATTTTTGTCAAAAGTTCGAATTGGGCTAGGTTTTTTGGGGGAGGTATAGGTCTAGACCCAAGGGTAGGGGATTGGGCTTGGTGCTTGGATTCGGACCACATGTCAGGTTTTTTGCGGGCTTTTTATTTTATTTTATTTTTTTTTGTTTTTTGTATTTTTTGTATAAGATTATAAATTATTAAATTTATACTTTATAGTTTATTATAAGTTTATTTATTGGTTTATTATTTTATTATAAATTTATAGTTTATTAGAAATTTATAATTTTATAAGTTTATTATTAGTTTGGTAGCTAGGTTATAAGTTTATAGTCTAATATTAGTTTATTATTTTATTATTAGTTTATTACATAAGTTTATATTTTATTAGTTTATAAGTTTATATTTTATTATATTAATTTATAATTTTGTTTAATGGTCCCGTTTGGAAAAATTGCTTATTTGCTTATTGTTAAATAAGTACAAATATAAATAAGCAAGTATGTTTGGGATAATTGACTTTTAAGTAGCTTAAATGCGAGATGCATTCGTTTAGGAAGAAACTTGCTTGTTTGCTTATATTTGTAAAATTACATTAATGCTGACATTGCTAATTAATTCTAGCACAATAATTTAATTGTTTTTGGGGCAATTTGATCTTTTTATAAGTGAAGAAGAGTTTGGCCGGAGATAAGTAAATAAGCAAGTTTTTACCTGGTAAAACTTGCTAATTTGTTTACCCAAACAGATTTACTTATTGAATGCTAAGACTAGTTTTTTTTTTAGTGGTTTATAAGTTTTTTGATTTTTTTGTGTATAAAAGTGAAAAAAAAAAAGTGAAAAAAAAAGAAAGCTAGCCCAAATGGAGGTTAAATAAAAGTGAAAAAAAAAAGCCAAGTTAGTTCAAATCAGCTGATTTTTTTTTTTTTTTTTTTTGTGACTTTTAAGTTAAAAAATTTTTAAAAAAAACTAGCCCAAATAGAGGTTAAATAAGCCAAATAAGCAATTTTTTCAGACGGGGCCAATATATATTAATACTTGGGCCAAAAGGATCGGGCTGATCCACATGCTTGAGGAGGGCAGCTTAGGCCCGTTCTTGAAATTTTTGAACTCGGTCAAAGTCGCTACAGTGCCGAATTCCAGGCCATCTGCTGGTCAAAATTACATGTTCCGCCATTTTGAAGGATATGATATCTCATAGAATTCTATACCCAAGCTTATAAAAAAGAACATGGAATATAAGAAAAAATAAATTGGTACCCACATGTTTTTCAACTATCTTACATCCGATTGAATAACCATATTCTCCCCTTATATACCTCAGACAAGGTGTGGCTGTTTGCTTGAATATAAATTAATATAACTTAGAAGAGATGAGATTCCATATATCCTATGTTTGTTTGGGATATGGTTTGGCGTTGAACACAAGTGTTGTGAGTTTCAAATGTATATGAATGGACAAAATGTATTTACTATTGATTGATATGTGGTTCAATTGTGTGTATATGTAGTATTACCCTATAAAATTGGATTCTATATTTCTCAACCCATATAACGTAAAATATATCATATTTAAAAGATGAATTATTAATTATTTCTTCACTGTTAATTTTGTAGAATGTATATTCCATTATTAATCTAATATGCAGAGCAGGCATACAACCCGGTTGTTTTATTTTAACCCAAAAATTAAAAAGAAAAAAGATTTTTTTTTTCTTTTATTATTTTCTTATTTTCCACATTTGCAGTTGAAATCTGGAAATATACAAATTGCATCTCCACGAGGAGACGAAACAGATGGAAACCAGATCCAACATCATCTCCACTTAACGAGGAATCAATCACCTATTCACGGTAACCAGGTCCCTGCTGCACTCAAGATACAGCAGGGTTTGCTATGCCTTTAAAATGGTATTAATTTTTCACATAATTTTATAATTTAAATTGTTCATATTGTAAATCTGATCGAGTTCACTATTCACAAAAAAATCAGATACTTTGGACAGTTACCAACATGATCTTACCACATTTGTTTAACTAATTATTTAAAAATAAATATACTACTCAATTCATTTTTTAAAGACAAATATGATCAGATCATGTAGGTGATGATGCTCAATCAACCTGATCTTTTGCATGAGTAATATAATTTGTGAGATCTACAATACAAACGATTCATAACATATAATTATGTAAAAATTTAACACAAGCTTAAAGCACAAGATCATCTGTCGTGCCTTGAGCGCAACAGGAACCCCACAACTTTCAAGTTCCCATTCTACTGCCAAAACTAGTCTCAATTTTGTAAGATTGTTGAATCAGTAATACTCTATGCACAGAAACAACCAACTAAAAACTAACTACAAAAAATGCATTTCAGCCATTCATTGCATTAGAACCCACAACATTTTGAAAGTTCCACATACAATGAATGGCCGAGAAGCATTTATTGTACAGTCTCCGGTTGATATTACGTGCACAAAGTGTTTTTCTTGTTAAATCTTTAATAAATCCTTAACGGTCCAAACCAACTGTGCTTCGCTACCTGCCTCTCGCACAGCGGTTATCCATGTCAAAAACTTTTTGCCAGAGTTCTTTATCTGCATCTTTTGTCAGTAAGAGGGGATCATGTTCTTGTTGTCTCCACTGGATTGTGTCTACTATGTAAAGCAAACTTGACGACTTCATAGAAGGAAACCACGATTCCAACAGAAGGGCCGGCACGAGCAACGCGAGGACCGACTCCTGTAAACAGTCCCTTCATCCCTCCATCCCTGATTCACGATTCATGTCCCGTGAGTCAGTAGAAGCAAGAGATATTGACAACAAATGTACTTATAAACAAAACAAAACAAAATAAAGCATTGATCTGTAGTTTTCTTTTTAACTTGAAAATGTAAGAGTTGTCATCCTTTGTAGCAGAGGGATCAGTAGGAGCAAGAATATCCACAAGTTTTGATCAAGGGCATAAGCAGATGATTTGGATCTAATGCAGGAGGCATAGCATGCCACAGTTTTCCATTTATATGGTTTTCTTTCACATCCATTTTTAACTAATTTCTATTTACACGGTCCACTTTCGCGTTGACTCCACATATGCTAATGAGAAAAAATAATCAATCTATGCCTAAAAACTAGCTAGCTCAAATACACTGTTACATGGATTTGAGTGTACAGGTGTTGAGTGCATGTGTGAGTATCGGATTCATCTAATTCTAACATCAAGAATACTTGACATGGCAAAATATTAATATTTCTTAATATATTCCTATTATTTTTTAGAATAAATGTTGTTTACAGCGTTCCATCGAGCATGCATAAAATGGGAGTTTATGCATAATTCTATAATATATTTGAATTACTAAAAAATACTATTTAGCTGAATGTAGAACTAAAAATATCATACACATTATATATATCCTTGTCTAAGCGTCAAGTGTCTAACAAGGGTATTTTATATATTTTGAAGAGTCCATGTAACATAGCTCAAACATTATGGAATTATGCCATTCTATAATGTGGTGGTCAAATCTTCTTGAGTTTGTACTTTAGATAATCTAATCCATCCTACTTTCGATTCTAGGAAGTACCCAAACAACCAGGAGACAGGCTCAATGTTAAAGTTAAAGAAAGCGCATGATCTAATACACAAGTCATGAGACAGCATGTAAGACTTGAGAGCACAAAGTCATCTAATAATATGGTTTTCTGACCCAGCGACTTGCACTAGTAAGACTAGAGAACACAAAAACATGTGTTTTAACTTCTAAGACATCTGATATAAAAAAAAATAACACTTGAGAACACCAAGACATCTGGTATGATTTTTTAAAACAGTGACTTGCACAGGTAAAACTTGAGAGAACATATACACGCGTTCTAAGACATCTAGGATGGGTTTTTTAACCAGTGACTTGTACAAGTAAGACATCTGGTATGATTTTCTGAGCCAGTGACTATTACGGTAACATGTAAGAACACCAGTGACTTGTACAGGTAAGATGTAAGAACACGTGAGGACAAGAGGAAGCCAAAAAACAAGAAGCAAGGTTATGAGAACTAAAAATCCAAAATGATTGCCTCCAAGAATGCGGCTTTACTTAGAGCTCATTAAAAAGAAGAATCCTTGCACCCAAATCTAAGAATTTGCGGTTAAGGCTTGTTGAGTTAACTTGATAGCCTTCATACCTGAACTGATGTTCTCTCTGTTGAGAACGTTACAGATTAATTAATTTACTTTTTTTTTGGGATAAGTTTGAAAAAACTCATAAAAATGAAACACAAATCAATATAGGTTCTATCAAATGGTTAGTCCATTAAATCCCAACATCGCACTCCATATGCTTATTGTGGAAAAAACTCCAACATTTAACTTGATCAATCAGATTGAAGAACAAGGTGAGAGATTGCTACCTACCTCCAGATTTCTATCAATGTTTGTTTTGTGGTCATCTTATATGCTCTGGTAGGATCCTTCTAAAAATACAATTGGAACATCATGTTAACAACCAAAAGTAATATTAATCAACCAAATCCAAGTCAGTCAAGTAATTCTGACTCATCACAACTAATAATCACTACTCTATGTTGTGTAGGAACTCTAGCATTATTTTTGTTAAATAATCTAATATGGTTTGGAAAACCACCTCTATCTGCCGCCTAGTTTTGGCAACATCAAAAGGACATGTAGCAGCAGCTGCAAGGCTTCCTGCAACAAAGCCAGCACAAAAATTTGCCCCCAGGACATTGACTGCATTAGTTTCATCACCCGCTAGACTTGATATTCTTCTCCTGATCTGCACAGAGGAGCAAAAGAGATGTTGAATCCTTATGCTCAATTAAATCAGAAGTAAGAACCACAATCATGCTAGTCCTCCTTAAAAGAAAGGAATCTCACAGGTTCAAGGGTCGACCAGCAGATAGCAGAGAAAGGAACATCACGTGCAATTTGAGCTCCGAGGCCTGTCCACAAGATGCGATAACTTTGCACTGCCAGATGAAAGTAAGTTATCAGAAACTATGTTACGCGAACTCTTCTAAATATATAGAGTACCTATATCGAACATGGAAAATGTTTCTGACATTTTTAGTTGGACATTTATTTAGTAAACATAATTAACAAATCGAATTTACTATACAATTATGCATAGAATCTCATATAATGCATGAAATACTTTATGAAACCTTGTAAACACATTTTATCCTTGAAAATAAAGAAATATATTAAGAAATATGAATATTTTGTCATGTCCTAACGTTCTCGACATGACAATTAGATGAATTTGACACTTAAACGCATGCATGCACCCGACAACTGTACTCGAGTCTATGCAACATATTCAGAAACAGGAGCAAAGGAACCGTAGGAATTAACCAACATCTCTTAAAGAAGCGTGTGAGATATATTAAATGAAAACTAAGGATTTTTTTTTAATGTGTCTCATACTTCTATTTTGAGTCCTAACTTCTGACATAAAAGCTACTAACTAATAATTGGAACTTGTTCATTGGGGAAATACTATTGTGGGATCTCCAACACCCCCCCGCCCCAACCCCTTTCTTTCTGTAATACTTCCCCATTACAGAAAAGAAAAGAAATAAGAAGTAGAAAAGAAGAAGAAAAGAAAATATCAACATTAATTACACTACCATCAATTTTCTTAATTATTCTAACAATATTTCAGGCTAGAATTCACAGCCTTTCTTCCAGGAGATTTGATCATAAATATGAAATTATTGAAACCACAAAAAAAGAAGTTCACCACTAAGAATAATTGGTCTGACCAGAGATCAGTTATTAATTGGGAACACGGAGGATGGGTACGGCCCCTTTGCGAGTCAGTCCAATGGAAAATATGCTTATTAAGATATTATAATCAGTTAAGAGCATGCATATGTTGTCACCTGCACATAAACCTTAAAACCTGAATCCACGAGTCAACTTACAATTTTGAAAGTTGTTTGTGCCCCCAACCGGGGAGACAAGCCCAGCCAATGTCTTCCAAACACCTGGAAGCTTCACACCATTCTGAGCCTCTTTGAATGCCTAAAGTCGGGAAGAATAAAACAAGAATTACCAACTATAGTGAAAAACAGATAGGCCGACCAAAAGAGTTTTCTCTAGCAACATTGTAGAGGAGGAAGTTGAAATCTTTTTAAATAGAAGCATCCAAAATCCAATCCTGTTAAGGGTTCATCCAAAAAGTAGAAGTTTCAAAGTACTTGTAAGCTTACAAAGTTAAAAAGAAAAAAGAAAAAAGAAGGGAATCTTTTTATAAAAAAATGAGAATAAATCAAACTAAAAGCATACACAAATCATAGCTTGACCAAAAACAGGCTTAGCTACAAATCTAAACCCTTTACATTATTTCTCAAAGTGGAAACTCTAGGACTTGGAACAAGGTAATGGTGGTTGGCGGCCCAATCTTCTACAGTTGCACAAAGCAACAATGCCCATTGAATGGACAAGCAATAAACTCACCTGTATTATGTTGATAATAAAATACAAAAAAGAAAGAAAACAAAAAACTCACCTATGCTGTCAATAGAGGTTACAGCCTACTGGTTTTATCTTTGAATAAAGAAAGTGATATGAAAATTCAGTTTATAATTTAGGCACTAAGTTTTCAAGGACTATGTTCCAATACCCTTTTTTCCATATCACTGAGAAGAATTATTGGGATGTCCACACATTGAGAATACAATAATCAAACAAGATTCTGGGGGTTGATAGTATGGATGAAGACTAGACACAGGTCGGAGGTGGCCTTCTGGGAAGATGCCACACTCTAATGGCGGAACACCGCCATAGGTGAAAGAGGAAAGAGGAAAGATCTCAAGGCAATTTTAGAGAGACGGAGAGAAATGATAGAGGAGAACTAGCAGAAAGGTAATAGGAGAGATAACAGGGCATGGGTGAGTTCTAATTCTAATAAGGATCTGCTCTTATATGGAGGAGATGGAGGAGTCTAGTATGGGTGGCTCCTGCTCATTCACTCAGCAGATTGAATGTGAATGGCTCCCATGCAAATTTTAGGTTCAAAATTCGAAGTTTGTATCATGGAATTGCAAAGGTTGGAATGATATGTAGGAAGCCGTATGATGAACACCGCCAGGTGGTTGCTAAGATGTCAGATGCCTTGGTCAATGCCCTCTCTCTCACTGTGATTGGTCATGATGGAGCTGCTCTCATGGGAGGCCGGGTTCCATTGACAAACCCCCTCGTTCTAGTCTCAAAGTCACATGACTCCTTTGGTCACGAGCGAAAATACATATACACTGCTCCCTACCTAGGATACTTTGAATTATCTTCAAGGAGAGCTTGCCAAGTGAATGAAGACACTGAATTGGACTATGGCCAAGTGGCCAAGAGCATTGCGGGCGATTGCTCTCTCGAATGCAGGCAAGGCATGGAGAGATGACTCAACAGAGGCTGGCTAACAAAGTTAGGGTGTGCCAAACCTTTTTGCCATCGAATAGAGCTCAATTTACCAAACATTGAACTCGCCCTCTGATATTTGGCATGCACGAATGCTCAATCTAGGTTTAGGGTAGTCCACGAGCCTCTGATTAGGCTAGGTTTGCATTCCTAAAACTCATCCGTGAAATGGGAATGAGTTAAAGAAATTAGTTAAAGAAGCTAGCTCGCTACGTAGCGAGGGAGCCAGAGCGATTTGCTTGTAGGAGGCAAGGTGGGCAAGGGCAGCTGGCTCATCAGAGGCGAGCTGGGTGCTCGCTCATCAAAGGTTAGCTCTTCAAGGTGTTACATGGCTGCAATCCTTCCATATTCCCACATATAGTGTATATAACTACAGATTATGTTTAATGCTACTACGTAATCCGGCAACTTAGCCTTTTTCAGAGATGCTACATTGTCATACATAATGATGCATCATACGTGTGAGAAATGCTGCAGTTTTCCATGGTTGGATAGATGAAAACGCATGGCAAATGATGTAGAACGTGTAATACCTGCATACGAGTTCTAGCAAGTTCAACTGGATAGCAAGTGACACATGCTAATGACCGTGCCATTGATCCAGCAACTAAGGGGACATAGGGTGTAAGGCTTGGAGCAGTTCGTGATGTGAATTCTTCCATAAAATTGCGGAAAATGTCATAACAAGGCAAGTAGATCCCCACCTGGTGTTTTTTTTTAAATAAATAAAACAGTAAACATCAGTAAGTTCTAAAATTAAACCTCACATAACATGTACGTGCGGGCTTGAGCACTATAAGATACCTCAAGACGGAAAAGAAATTATTGTCATAATATACTTACAGTTGGCACAGCCAATGCTAAACTTGCATTTGTGCCTCTCCAAAGTCTTGCAAATCCTTCCTGCACATTTCCAGACCAGATAAATACCTGACAACAACTATTTCTTATACAAACATGAGAATAACTATGCATAATATGAATATACTGTAATCTGATGTGGCAACTTTAAATCAAAAGTCATTAAAACTTGTTAAATGCCACGTGTTTATGGGATGACATTAATGCAGATGTTCAGGCAGTATACTTGTTGACAGAGTGCACAATTTACAAAGCTTCTTGATCTGAAACAATGTTGCATTTAGATGTAAAGAATGAGTACAATTCAGGCATGGTTTTACTTTGTTATGTAGGAAACAGTTCCCGTAGGTCCAAGCTCACTCAAAGGAAACACAGAATAACAAGAATGTCTGAATTAGTATGATAAATAACCAGACTGCAAATGCCACTATCAGGAATGTCTCCAACTCTCAAAATTAAAAATACTCTAATTGGATAGAAACTAATGCATACAAGGAATGTAAGCATCAACAAATTTCAGCTAGCTGTGTTGTCTCTTCTGAAACGGAGTATATACATGGATTACTAATTAGTAATTACATAAATTAACCAACCTGCCGTATAACTTTATTGAAAACATCCAGCGTGCCTCTATACCGAGTACAATCCCGATGACCTGATTGTTCAGTACCAAAAGCGGGACGAGTGCAGGATGGAGGACATCTCATATCTGGAAGCATCTAAAAACGATTGTAAAGCCAGAATTAATCATTGGAGCATTGGGTAGAAAAGGAGCAATTTTGCTGGACAAATTAAATTTCGAGTTCCACAGGTAAATTCTGGAGTTGAGAAATCATGCCATAGAAAAATACAGAAGAACACATTTAGGATAAGTAATTTAAGACATATAATGAAATTAGTTTTTTAAAACTATCAAAATAAGTTCCCTATTGGTTCTACTGCTCTGTTAGTATTTTTTAACATTAAAAGTATTGACCCACGATGTATGATGGGTATGAACATATACTATGAATAGATGTCATGCAACAAATTAGAGGATGATTATGATTTGTAGGGATGGCAATTTCTCCCGCTCCGCCCCTCTTTGTACGGGTTTTCCCCACCTCCGAAAACAAACGAGGTGGGGACGGTATTTGCTCTTCCCGCCCCATTTTTCTCTAACCTGCTCCCGATTACAT
>JAOTRH010000020.1:16794984-16813063 GCA_034768845.1 Heliamphora exappendiculata | reverse complement strand
AAACCAACTGACAGGGTATAATAAGGCACGATCAGGTATGCTCCAATATATTACGATATTAAAAAATGCTTTTTCCAAGCAATAAGCACCCCATAAAATATTGTATTATTTTACAAGTCATTCACGTAAAACACATTTCAAGGAAGCATCATAACCAATTTTTATATATTTTGTCTTACCAAAACTCTACCTTCTTTAAATTTTTACTTAGTATATTTGCCTTTTTTCTCTCTTAAAGAAGATGTTAAGAAAATAAACAGGAAAAAATTACGAGATCATTTTAGATTGCTAAATTCAACATCTCAAACTATAGTGTAAATTTTTCAAAATGTGTGCTCCAAAAAAATAAATCGCTAGGGTGATAGAGTTTTCTAGTAACATTAGGCCTAGCAACGAATAGTGAGCGTACATCCCCACCATAGTCCTACCATATCTCACATGTGATAGCCAATGACATTGAACTAGACAAGTGGACAATGACAAGATAACGAGGATTAAGCAAAAAGTAATGAGAATTGAACCCAAAATCTCGTAGAATAAAGTTACTGCGTTAGATAACCAATTACCTCAGCACGCACGCACAAACCAACCGAAATGGTTTAATAAGGCACGATCACGTATGCTCCAATATATTACCATATTAAAAAATGCTTTTTAAAAGTGATAAGCATCCCATAAAATATTGTATTATTTTACAAGTCATTCGTGTAAAATACATTTCAAGGAAGCATCATAACCAATTTTTGTATATTTTGTCTTACCAAAACTCTACCTTCTTTAAATTTTTACTTATTATATTTGCCTTTTTTCTCTCTTAAAGAAGATGTTAATGAAAATAAACAGGAAAATAAACAGAAAAAAAAATTAGGAGATCATTTTAGATTGCTAAATTCACCATCTCAAACTAGAGTGTAAATTTTTCAAAATGTGTGCTCCAAAAAAATAAATCGCTAAGGTGCTAGAGTTTTCTAGTAACATTAGGCCTAGCAACGAATAGTGAGTGTCTATCCCCACTATAGTCCTACTATATCTCACATGTGATAGGCAACGACATTGAACTAAAGAAGTGGACAATGACAAGAGAACAAGGATTAAGCAAAAAGTAATGAGAATTGAACCCAAAATATAATAGAATAAAGTTACTGTGTTAGATAACCAATTACCTCGAAAGTTTAAGATATTAAGAAATGTGTCAAACAATGCCATATCAAGCTAACAGCCCCCCCTCCCCTCCTCAGCACACACGCACAAACCAACCAAAAAATACGAGGAAGCACGCAACAAAAAAGGGGTAAAAGAAAGACATAATAATAAATACAAAAAAGAACATTAAGCATGCCAATAAATACAAAGTATGAATGCAGGCAGTCAGGTTAAGGCCTCTAACATTTTAAGTAGCAAAAACAGATCCATCTCAAACTAGAGTGTAAATTTTTCAAAATGTGTGCTCCAAAAAAATAAATCGCTAAGGTGCTAGAGTTTTCTAGTAACATTAGGCCTAGCAACGAATAGTGAGTGTCTATCCCCACTATAGTCCTACTATATCTCACATGTGATAGGCAACGACATTGAACTAAAGAAGTGGACAATGACAAGAGAACAAGGATTAAGCAAAAAGTAATGAGAATTGAACCCAAAATATAATAGAATAAAGTTACTGTGTTAGATAACCAATTACCTCGAAAGTTTAAGATATTAAGAAATGTGTCAAACAATGCCATATCAAGCTAACAGCCCCCCCTCCCCTCCTCAGCACACACGCACAAACCAACCAAAAAATACGAGGAAGCACGCAACAAAAAAGGGGTAAAAGAAAGACATAATAATAAATACAAAAAAGAACATTAAGCATGCCAATAAATACAAAGTATGAATGCAGGCAGTCAGGTTAAGGCCTCTAACATTTTAAGTAGCAAAAACAGATCCATCATCAGTTCATGACTGGGGCAAGTGTATCCCATGCACAATTTTGAAAAGATCCACTTCAAAATATCTTATGAAATAAAGATTATTCCTATAGTTTAACACAAGATTCTCCAAAAGGCCAAGAAATAATAAATTTGATTGAGGAGGAATTCCAGAAACCAGAAAGTGTGACACAGCATGGGACTGTCATAACTCATAAAGTACATCAATAAAAATTGAAATTGGAATTTATCCATACCTTAGGGGGTTTAAATGGATAATCAGGAGGGAAATGAATAGTAACAAGAAAAACTCCGCCTGCATAAGGACTATCAGGGGGACCCATTATTGTTGCTTGCCAATGAAACATGTCCTCAGCGAGTCAGCAACAGGGCCTATCAGTGTACAAAACCAAAATATAAGATCTCAACCAACAAATTGTCCTAACAAGAAAATGTGTAAAAAGAAATACAGGACTCCATTAAAAGATGCATAAAAGAACTACAAAGAAAGTGCACCTCTGCATGCGTATGCTCATACACATGTATAATTGTGAGACGTGTGTATGTGTGTGACTAAATGACATTGGTGACTACCAAACAAAAGTGCTCTTATAAGAGCGAATGCATCAGTGTACATATAATTGTGAGCAGTACATGCAAGCATGATAATTCATTCATTTCCAAAATATTAAGGGGGGTGCGAGAGAAGAGGAAAGAAGGATGGTCAAGCATATCAACAAAAATCAAAGACAGACACAAAATGCCACTGTGCAAGAAGATGTGTTGCAGAAATGTCTGTAAACGACAACACTAGTGCAATAAGAAGCTGGATCATATCTCGTCCAAAGGTCACAAAGCGCATGATTCCGTAAAAAGCACAGAAGGTATGCAAAAGTAGCCTAATTACTTGAGCTTTTCTCTCTTTCCATATCAATCAAAAGCAACATCCATTTATGCCGCATGGCCATTATTAGCAGGGACGTCAAATTTTCAGGGATTTTTTTTTTCTTTTGTATCAACAACACAAATATTAATAAGAAAAAATAAGAAGAGTACAAGAAGATAGGAAACAAGAATTCCACCAACTAGAGTACAGAAGAAAGAATAAAAAAGGAAAAGGACAAATCATCTCCTTTAGACTACAAATTACACACCGCCCACCGCCCTCCAATATCTAGAAATGAGGAACAGCGAAATCCCTTTAAAATAAGGACACACCGAAACCAAATAAGATGACAACAATATACTCTCCAAATCAATAACTCAACTCATCTTCTCAAGGTTCCCATGTTGGTTCTTTTGTTACGGTGATAGAGACATGATTAGACACAGAAGGTTTTATCTAGGTCTTGCAATTGTTTATTGTTCTAGACAGAAAAGGGAATAAGAAACCATATTCCGATAGGCAATTTGAGAAATCTATTTGTAAGATACCAATTTTACTACTTTCCAACAAAATAATGAATACACAAATAAAGCGAGCTGTTAGTCAGATTGATAATTGGGGATGATAACACAAAGGAAATAATCAGATAGACAATCTCAGATATCTTGCATTCAATTAAACCTAAACGCCAATAAATGGGGATTCACGACAACTTTTGGTGAGATATTCAGCACCTATTGTCTGGATTCCCTAACACCACAATCGAACGGTAAGTATCAACCGTTACATAACAGTATCTGGAGCCTTCGTTTTAGATACGCATGCCAGTATTGCCACTATAGAAAATCACAATCATATATGCTGATACAGCCGATACAATTTTATATCAATGTCGTATCATCTTGCATCTGTCGAAACAACCGATATTTTAACAGATACGGCTGATACCATTTCTGTTAACTTATAGCACACTCAAATTCAATCTATGCCACATTTTACACTATTTTTTTTTCCTTCCTCTCTAATGTTGCTCTCCTTTTATTTGAAATACTTTAAATATTTACGGCTTAATTTGAAACTTCAAGATTCAAACTTAATCTTTCTTCCTACTTATAAAATAGTCAATTTGTTATTGAATTATTACTTAGTGTTTCGATTCCATGTGATTAAGTAATAGATTCATTATGGCATATTTGCTTCTAAATTCAAACAAACTAGTTTTCTAGCCCGTGCGATACACGGGATTAGTTTAATTTCCTTTATTAAAAATTTCTAATTCAATAGCCATGATTTCGATAAAGTAATGAATCAAAAAATAATATAAAAGCACGGAATTATGAAATAAAACATTTTAAAAATCAAATTAGAGACGGCTAAAAATATAAATATTTGTAGTAGTTACAATCAAATATTGAGTTGAGTTAATAAAGCAATAGGAGAACATTCTTTTTCGTGCTTTTTGTTGTGAGGCACAAAAAAATGTAATTGGGACATTTTCTTAAACATTTGTTTTGCAACAAATAAATATACATATGAATATTTCTCCTAATTATGCAAATTATGGAGAGAGAAATAGAGAAAGAAAAATCAATAATTATTTTAGTAAACTACTCGCTAAACTAGATCAAAATTTTAAAACTAAAATTTAGGCAAATGTGTAATATCTCTAATTTATTTGTTGTTACTTTTCTTACTCTATCAATGTAGAATTGGTGAAATTAAAATGATTAGCGTTTGTCTCTTCCTCTTCTTCTTAATTTCCATTTAATTATTTATGAATTATATCCTCTCTTGTAACAACTGCCTTCTCATCTTCTTCATAACACCAGCCTCTTCTTCTTCTTCATGGAGCTGTAATATTTCCTCTGTCATTTGAAAGATCATTCATTACTTCTACCAAGCAATATACTTTAGTACCCACTATTAGTGAATAACGCACTATTTGAATACATCATTTAACTTTCCACTGCCCAAATAAAGCACTCTCTATAATTCCTTTATAAAAAAAATTCTACAAAAGTGGCACCCACCCCTGGACAACACATCATTTTTTTTACAACTCAACAATACATGTAGCATGATACTTGGCAATCTCTCACAATTGAGTTTGTACATATATATTATATGATTATATGAAATGATGTTTTAAATAAATCAAATCGTATTTCACTATATAGTATATTAATTAATTTAACAATTTGCATTCTCTTTGTCTCCTCAACTTTATATAAATAAAACATGGCAAACATTTTGAAGGACGTGTGACAAATTCTTAAAAGTATGAATTTTGCTTTACTATATATTATATGATTAGTTAGAGCATATTTTAGCAAGTAGTATTGTTGTATTATTTGCATCATTATACCAAATAATATTAATCTATTTTTGCTTTATCTTTTTAATGTATTCCATCATTGTATTCCATATAGTATTAGTATCCTCTTACAAATTCCACCTTACTTCTTTACATATTTTATCCTTGAAAATTTCTAATGACAAAATGTGTAAAGAAGTAAGGTGGAATTTGAAAGAAGATACTAATACTATGTGGAATTCCGCCAGAATACGTTAAAAGGAAAAATAACTATAAAAAAGCATAGAGCATGTAATAAATAATAAGCACGTTTCTAAGTACCACATTATTGATTAAAAATTATTACAAGCATCCAAAACGTGATAAAATAACAACACAACGTGCTTATCAATGTGTTTGTTTTTTTTTTTGTGTATTTGCTGGTGCTAGGAAAAAAATTACGAGCTCGACTTTCGACTACCATTACCCAATGGCCGATACACCCGATACCCATTACATAAGACCGCGATTGTTACGTCAGCCGATACCGCAATTTAAAACCACGGTTAACCCGGTATCTCTAAAAGTAAATTGAACTCCCACTTTCTTAGATCAAATCTGCTTCTTCTATTCCTTATTAACCTAGAAGGCATGCCTCCAAGTCCCACATGCGATTAAGATGTCCAATTACTCAATGCAAATTGAATTTCAAAGAATAACCATGCACGCAAAACATGTCATGAATTCCTGTTTGATTTCACAATCCACCCAACCCCTTTCTCTCTGTAAGAATTGAAAATGCTCACAAGTGATGTACTAACCCATGAAACTAAAAATATCACCACAATCCATAGTCAAAGTTCATCCTTTTCAAGTTGTTTCGTTCATTGAGAGAGGTGAGCCATTTGAGTTATCTAATTGTTCAGTAAAGAAAGAGAATTTGAATAGTGCTATCACATCCTTATAGAAGCGATATCTGAATTATTTACGGAACCAAATCACCTTGCTTGCCCCAACTTCTAAACCCACTGCCCCTAATAGCGGGAAATGTCATTTCAACTTGATTGCAATGTTTCAAACAACTCTCCATCATTGTTGTACTGCATCAATCCCATAATGACATCAAGCATGGAAAATCCAACTTTTAAGGAGACGAGAACCGGTGTTGTTCACAATGTATTAATTTCCAAAACTACCCCTCTACACACTACTAGAAGGAATTTCTTTTATACCAGCAAATACACACACAACCACTCCTTGAACTTGGCAAGACAAGAACTTCCCACCTCCCATTTGGAAGTGTAACAATCATATCATTGGGCCAAATGCCACTATTACATGAATTTCCACCCATCTAAAAAGATAGTAAAATCATAAGATTAATTTCATAATAATTAAAATGATATTAAGGAAGAGACCATAGGCGCGTAATTTATTCCCACTGTGTCAGCAGACTCAGCACTTAGCAGCGTGTCAGGTAACTGTATGTCATCCCACCATAAGGGACAAGCAAACCTCCCATATCAAACCATGTGTATTGTTGTTGCTCCTTTTCATGTTAAGATTTAATAGCGCAAATACTTATCCCAAAAAAAAAAAAAAAACTCTAATAGTGAAAACATGAGAACAGGCTGCTAAGATACAATGAGGAACTGTAATATGGACCCTTGACAGCTTGATAAAAGCATGTACAGATTGCCTCAACTATCCACTTCAGGCTTCCCTCAAGAGTAGGTTAGGAGATGGCCTTGGGAGTCCTCTGTGTTTAGTGCTTAGCTTGCCTACCACCACCAGACACTTGAGGTTGGATGGCTCATAATTGCACGAAGTGGAAGTGGCAGCAGGGGTGGGGAATGAGAGCACGGAAATGATTCTAAGGTTATGAGTGTATATGCTGTATATAAATATATTGTAAGAATTATTTCAATTCTTCGTGCGAATATATACCAAAATATAAATATTGCAGATTGATATCAACTACAAAAAAATTATACAAATAAATAGGAAGTACAATGATATAACTTTTTTATATAATCCAATGCCTAATACAGATTTTCTTATTTTGTAGTGCTTTTTGTTACTTCTAGATTTATACGTTCAAGAGATTCCATTCTCTTTAACGATGGGAATGAAGTTCTAAATTGTAGAATTGAGTTTCTAAAATTGATAGTCAATTGAGGTTCTTGCAACTAAGATGTGGCTTGGTGGCTATAATTATAATCAAGGTTTTCCAAGGAACTCCAACTCTCATCATCCGAACTTGGCTGTTCCTAGAGACGAAATACTTCTAGACCTTCCTAGATTGTAAACTCTATTGGGCCACCCAACATGCACCCCAATCCCCACATGAACATGGATGCCTAAAGGTTTCCAATAATTGTAGGAAGGTAGTCACTTGGCCATGCCTTAGCACATGCCGGCATAATATAAATTAAGGCCCCTGTCTACTCTTTATACAATTGCATTTCAAATAGCAAATTCTTACTGCCTGTTCTCCCTCTATTGCCACTATATGACAAGAGAATACCTCAACAGGCATCCAACTCGTACCTTTTGCTTCCCACGCCATCTTAATTGTTTTAACATCATTCCCGGTCCCATAACCTTATCGCTCAGTAACAAAGATATCTACCCCTAATCTTATAAAACCCATAACAAATAGATCCTCCCATCCAATTCCTTCTCTCCCATAATGCAATCATTCACAGCTGAACCACACATACCCATGCAATCTTACTGCATATTCATATAGTAAGAAAGTAGCTGTTGTAAGTTAGATATGTGCCACACATCAATATGTCATAGACACACGCATAAACACATAAATCCAAGCACCTTTCAATTCCACCAAATACTTAATAATAATAATGAGTCCAACGTGTTCTAATCTGAAATTTCACCTCACCCTCCAATCATGAGATGTAAAATTATCTACAAAGATCCAAAAACAAAACACGCGCGCGCGCGCGCACAAAATTCGAAGATGTTTAAGAACCAAAAAGGCCAAGAACAACGAATCAAAGACGCAAGCGAAGGCCAAGTACCGATGTATTATCTTTGTGTATGAGTACATATATTTATGTATTTACCAGCGCTGCACGAGGTGGGAGGATCCTTCTGGAGATCCTTGAGCTCCTTCAAGATCCGTTAGGAAGCCATTTTTGAGAACTCGGAAGGGACCTAAGGCGGACGAAGGGACCTAAAGAGAGAAATTTACTATTGTATATATTTTATAGTTTTTTATAGAAATTTTGATAATATAATTTTATTTAATTTATAAATATTTATTTATTTATTTTAATTAGTTATTTTTTCTTTTTTTTTTTTCTTTTTTGAGGTATTACATAGAGGGATAGAGAGAGAGACTGTGGAAAGGGGGAAGGGGAGAGAGAGAGAGAGAAAAATTGAGGAAATTGATAATTTTGTCGTTTAAAAATTTTTATTAGCGTCGTTCAAAAGTAATTAACGATAATAAAACTTAATGTAATTATTTTAAATATGTAAATTTAATTGTATTTAATCGAAATTTTATAAGAAATTAGTGTAATTTATCCTATTATTAATATTATAAATAAAAAATTAAAAAAATTTTATTTATCGAACTGTTAATCCAAAAGACGACTAAAGAAATCAAAAAAATAGTGAATCAGTATCATATATTAGTCTAATTCTCCTTCTTATAATTTTTCAAAACAAACAAGGCCTTAGTTTAGAAATTGTCTTTCATATATTTTTTGGATTTATAATTAAAATTTAAAATAGGTTATTTAATAATAAAAAATTTAAGTTAAGCTTTTCAAAATTGATTGAATAGATAAAAAAATAGTTTTATTTTTTTTTATTTAAATTAGATAGTATTATCTATAAAATAAACTAACCCAATTTTTTTTATCAAAGAGGACAATGCAAAATTAATCAGAAATACAATTTTTAGAAACTAAATCTCGAATGTAATATGAAAGCGTTGAGGTCCAAATTCTCTTTCCTTTCATCATGAGTGCCAACTTTAAAAAATCATAAGTTACATAGTTGTCACGTCTGTTTATATGAGTGCACTTGGAAATAGGGATAGACCAAATAAGCTCGCGGCCTTTATCAATAATATTGTCGATGTGGGAGAGATATTCGTCACCCGATTTGAGAGCATTAATCACTCGCAGGGAATCTCCTTCAAGATTGACTTTTCTTATCATTTTGTCAACTGCAAAACGTAACGCAAAGATTGTTCCTGCGACTTTCGAGTGGTCTGCATCCTATGAGAGCCTTAAATGCATTATCTATGAGGCGATGGGTATACCCTGATTATCTCTGGATATGAATCGTAGACCGGTCCTACCTTTTTAACATCATGCCCCATCAAAATTTATCTTTATAAAATCCCATGCCAGTCGCTTCCACTTCACCATGTGTTGAGTTGATTGGGGTCTCACACTACTGGTGGACGCTCATGCATCCCATGAGAGCCTCAAATGCATTATCTCTGAGGCGATGGGTATACCCTGATTATCTCTGGCTATGAACCCTATACCGGTCCTACCTTTTTTGCATCGCACCCCACCAAAATTTATCTTTATAAAATCGTATGTCGGTCACTTCCACTTCACCATATGTTGAGTTGATTGGGGTCTTACACTACTGGTGGATGTTTGTGTGTTGAAGTTGGTCAAAATTTTCCTAGTTAGGGAAACAATTTTCCCCGACTCTTTTGGAGTCTCTATCGTGTTGCCCATCAATCTATAGTTCTCCTCAAGCCAAAGTCTCTAACTGATCATGCAAAAAAGATAGGCATTTCTATCAAAGTTATTGTTCACCAACTTAGCCCATGTCCAGAAATCTCCCCTTTCCTCTAAATGATGCCAATCCCCCGTGCTGGGAACTTGACTCCAAACCTGATCTGCATATGTGCAATCCCTCAGATAGTAAACAATTATTTCAAGTTGTTGCCAACACCATACACACGAGAGATTTTGAATTATCTTCCTTTGGAAAATGTGCAGTCTTACCGGTAGAATATTAGTGCAAGCTCTCCACATGAATATCTTTACCTTATTCGAAACCTTTGCCATCCAGATCCATTTTCAAAAACCTGGTACCGCTGAGGAGTCTGAGCATCCTGCTGTGTCATCTACAGTGCCAGCCGCTAAGTGGTACCACAACCTTACTGTGTATCTATCATGCTTCGTATAATGGCAAATGATTTTGTCCGCCCTACTGTTCGAGTTAATGGGAATTGCACTAATAATGTCGCTCTTAAAGGGAAGGAACAGTTGACGTAGAAGATCTCCATTCCAGTCCTCCTTGTTATCCTAAAGTAAATTCGCCACTTTGAGTTTAGACTAATTGAGTCTTATTAAGCTGGTTACTTTTAAGTTAAGTCCCTTAAGAATCCATCTATCCGCCCATATACGGATCTGTTTACCATTGCCCACTAGCCATCTGGACCTTTTATCATATTTTTCTGCCCCTCTATGATGCTTCTCTAGGTGTAAGAAGAGGTTGGCCCCGCTTTTGCTTCTAAAAATGTGGTTGTGGAAAAATATTTGGCTTTTAGGAATCTTTCCACAAGGAAGAGCGGATTGTTGAGGGTTTGCCAAACCTGCTTGGCCAGCATAGCCAAGTTGAACCACTCGAGGTGTTTGAAACTGAGGCCCCCATATGTTTTGCTGACACAGAGGTCTTTCCACCTCCGCTAACGTATCTTTCAGCCCTTCTTCGATCCTCCCTACTAATACCTGACAATTATGGCAGATATCTCCTTACAAAGACCTGAAGGGAGTTTGAATACAGACATAGTGTAGGTTAGGATGGCCTGGGTCATTGCTTTGATGAGAACTTCCTTACCCGCTTGAGAGAGCAGCTTCTCCCCTAACACTGAATGACCAACCAAACCCTGTTTTTTATATGTTTGAAAATCTCCTTCTTCGATATGCCAATTATTGATGGAACCCCAAGATACCTACCTTATTCATCCATAACATCAACCCTAATCACGAACTTAGAGTACAATATACAGTTAGCTGGTGTGTTCTTGCTTAAGGAGATAGCTGATTTGTTGAGATTAACCTATTGCCTAGAAGCTTCTTCATACTTCCTTAGAATATCTCGAATGGCCTGTGTTTCAGCTAGTGTGGCCTTGCAAAATAGTAAGTTGTCATATGCAAATAGGAGGTGAGAAATGCGTGGGCCATTTCTGTATGCCCTAATTCCATGGAATGCATCATCTGTTTCGGCTTTCCATAACAGAGCTGAGAGATCTTCCACATAGATCAAAAAGAGCTAGAGTGATAGGGGTTGCCCTGTCTCAGCCCTCTAGATGGCTTGATGGAAGGGAAAGCCTGTCCATTCACCATGATATTGTAGCTGACAGTCGTAATACATCTCATAACAAGTTGGACAAAACTCTCTGCAAAGCCCAATAAGTGCATCATTTCCTACAGAAAGGGCCATTCGACACAGTTATATGCCTTGCTCATGTCTAGTTTCATTGGCATGATACCCTTCTTGCCATTCTTTTTATTCTTCAGGTGGTGGAAAAGTTCAAAAGCAATCAGGATATTATCGGTGATGATCCATCCTGAGATAAAAGCACTATGGACTTTGTGAATAACATCCATTAGAGCCATCTAAAACTTATTGGCAGTTATTTTTGCAACTATCTTATAAAATAACATTGCAAAGAGAGATGGGTCGAAACTCACTTGCTTTCCTCGGGCACTTGACCTTGGGGATTAACATAATGAGGGGATTATTAATAGGCTCGGAGGTACAGATGAGTTAAAAATTTCAAGAACAGCTCGTATCACATCATCACTCACTATATTTCAATACCTTTGATAAAAGGCAACTAGTTTGCCATCCGGCGCTAGAGCTTTCGACCAACTCATATTTTTGAAATGTCTAATTTAAAGGCTGAGATTCTCTTTTAATGGTTGAGATTTATTCTTTATAAATTTAAAGGCTGATATTATATTTTAACAAAATAAATTATATCTAATTCCTTTAGTTTGAGTGATTTAGAGGGGGGAAATGTCTCTTTCTTATACCTGATTTGGAAACTAGCTTAAAGTTAGGCTTTTTTCTTTTTGCTTAAAGTTTAAAAAGTCAAAAAAATCTCGTTTTTCAGCCCTTAGCTTTTAGCATTTTTGCTTTTAGCTTGTTTTTCTTTTATCATAACAATTTTTAATTGTTTTCTTATGAATATAAAATCAAACAAATTTCAACCAAACAATCATATCGTAGTGCACGCCTGTTCAACAACTCAGTCAAATTTTGCACTCTTGTTTGGAATACCTTATTCAACAAATCTAAGAAGCCACCATGGGAGTAGCACCCGCTGTCGATAGCACTTGTTGTAGCACCAATCGTGGTTGGAAGTCGTCACCTCTATCGCTGATAATGGTAATTCATTCGCCGCAGAGGTGTTTAGTTCACAAGCAGCGCAACTATGAAGAATGAAGAACGAAGAATGAAGAACGGAATGAAAGAGTAAAGGCGTAGCCAAGATCAATTGGGGTTTTATGGGTTATTCAACGCTTAAAAGCTGAAGAGTAGTAATGAAATTTCACATTCTTCAAATTGTTTTTCTTTTGGTTGGCTTAAAAGTCACCAAATTACTTACCAAATAAATTTTTTACATTTTTATCTTAAAGTGACTTAAAATTAAAATTTTTGACTTAAAGTCAGTTGTGAAACGAGGCTCTAATCACTTGTTTGTTTTATCAAAGAGAAAAAAAATTGAGAAAATTGAAAAGAGGTAGACAGAAATAATAATTATTTCAAATATTTCTTTTTAAATCTCTCCAAAATAAAAAATTTGTAAATAAGACTTTGATAAGGGATTAGATATTTTTTATATTCTGGGTGTTTGACAAAGTTTTTCATTTTATTTTTTAATTTTTTACTATTAATTTTAATAATAAATTATATATATATTTTAAATACTTATAACTTATGCTATAAGGTATAGTTAATTTTTTTAATTTTAGCTATAATAAATTAACACATTTATTAAATATTTACAATTTTTACAAGTTATAGTTTAAAAATTATTTATTTCAGTAATACTTAACACTACCATTATTTAAATTGTCCATCTAAAAAAAAGATTGAAAGTAATGAGAAAACAGAGTTTATTTTTGTAAAATGACTAATATTAATTTTTTTATTTATGATGTTTGAGCAGGAGAAGAGTACTTAAAAAGAAAAAAATCCTTTTTGATTAGATCGATATGGGAAAAAATATTTACTGCCTGCTCCTCTTTCAAACCTAATTAACTGTTTGGTTCAGTTTTTTAGGAGATAATTTTTTGGTTTTTTTCGTCATTTATGAACTTATTTAAATTTTTGAGCTATTTTTGTACTTTCTAAATTTAGTATGATAAAACAAATATAAAAATATAATAATTAAAAAAAGAAATTCATTAAAGACAAAAAAACTACATAAAAATATTTAAGTGTTTTTTGGGCCTTATCTGATTTTTATTTTTTAATTTCTTGGTCATTTTTTTTTCATTTTTTTGGTTTTTAAAAAATTTAAAAAATATCATTATTTAAATTAATATAAAAAATTTTCATAAAAAAATAAAAAAATTATATAAAAAAGTTATACCCTACCGTGCATAAATTATTACTTTTTAATATAAACATAAGGTTATAATTAATTAATAATGCTATTTAGAGTAATTGTGTCACATAAATAGCTATGTTAGGCAGGTCTAAATATTACTTTTTAATTAATGTTATAAAAAAATTATATTCATATTTTTTCTATTTTTTTTTATTTTTAAAGGGATGAAAAACATCTTTAGAGTGAATGATTTTCTTTCCTCACTTTATTTTTCTTTTTTGTTTCCTCCTCAGAAATAATTCAAACAATAATATTATTCCTAATTTTTGTTTTTTAAAACCCATTCACTCTAAAGCTTTCCAAACTCTAAATGGTGCTCTATCTCTCGCTGTGACCATCTCCCCTGCGATTGCTACGCCGCTGCAACTGCTACATCGCCGACGCGCTGCTCTGTCGCTGCCGCCGCTATATTGCTGCCGCCACGCCGCCGCTGCTACATCGCTTCCGCCACGCGGCCGCTGCTACATCGCTTCCATCACGCCGCCGCTGCTACATCGCTTCCGCCACGCCGCCGCCGGCCTCGCCGACTCCATCCGCGGGCCTCTGTGACCACCATCCACAGGGTTTGTAGAGACGCACAAAAAATCTAGGTTTGATTATTTTCTATTTGGTTATTACTGTTTGCTTGTAAATAGTAAAAACAGGGATTTGTGAATAGTCTGTTTCGCCTACCTCTCGATTTTATCTTTTCGATTCTTATTACAGATTTGAATAAGGATATCCCCTTCTTTCTTTTTATTTTCTCTGCTTTTTTTCATGGGCTTTGGTTTGGTATCTTACTCCTATTTGTCCCGTACATTTTCGTAATGAATTTTGTTTATTGTGAATTAATATACTGAAATAGCTAAACTTATTATAGATTTGAAGCTTTTATAACTAAACAGTGAACACCTATATTACATGATTTGCAGCAAGAGCTAGAGCTTGAATTTTCCAGTGTAAGAGTTCAATTTTTTTTTCAATTATTTGTATATTATTAAAATAATAAAATCTATTGATTGCTAATATGTATTTCATGAATAATTTATTTCCTAAAGATGACATAGAAAGAAAAATAAAAACAATAAGAGTTTAACTTCGTATACATAATTTAAGAATGTTATGTGCATGTACCTAACATAATGATAGAATGATCAAATCTTATTCGTATGTTAATGTTTAAGTGAATAATAGAAAAGCAGCATAAAATTTATGGAGATTAAATTAAATCGAAAAATTTCTTTAGGCACGGGCTATTCACTAGTCTTTAATAAATTTGTACTCAATTGATTTTTTATTGGTGGGTTCTTTGTTCGGTGCCAAATTAAATTAAAATTCTAAATTCACCCAATTTGTACAAAAGCTTCTTGTACAAAAAGACAATTAAATAAATAAAGGGGAATGACTCTCCCAATCTCTATTTGGAAAAAATTTATATATATATTTTGTCTTTTAATACGTGAACTTACAGAAATGTTTTTGTTTTTTTTTTTATAAAATGTATCTTGCATTGAATGCTAGTTTTCAAAATCATATAATGTTACAAGATATATCTAGGCTGCAAAAAAAAATTGAAAAAATTGATAATTTGGTTCGGTTTGATCCGTACGATCCGGTTCAATTTTTATTTATCATGATTCGATTCTGAATCAAAAATTTTAAAATTCGTTGAGAACGATCCGATTCTCGATTTTGAATTAGTCTCACAATTTTGAACCGAACTGATTCTACTTAATATTAAAAAAAGATAATATAATATTGAAGCTTAATTCCTATTTCCTAACCGGCTAAACCTAGTCCCTCTTCGGTTCATGCACGCCTCCATTAGATTCAAAATCGTCAACCTCGTCTGGACTCACTCTCAGTCGCTGGCCTCGTTGCCTCTCACTGTGTCTCCACTCTTCAGTCTTCACGCCGACCTCGTCGCCTTACTGTGTCTTCACTCTTCACTCTCAGTCGCCGGCCTCGTCGCCTCCATCAGTCCACTCCCTCTCAGCCGCCGGCCTCGCCGCCTCCTCCTCGCCGACCCTTGGAGTGTCTCGCCGCCTTCTCCACGCTTCACTCAGTTCATGCCGGATGCCCCCCCGCCGACCCTTCGTGAATCGCCTGTGACCATGGCTTTCGAAGCTGTAAGATCTTTTGAGCTTTTTTATCTAAGATTTTTTGAATGTTTTTCGGATTTAGAACCCTAGACTGTCAGTCTGTCTCCTTCCAGAAGCCTTGATTTGGTGTTGCTTTGTTCGGATCTTCCTCCATTAGCCTTGATTTGCTTTGTTTGGCAACCCACCTGGTTACATGTGGGATGAACATCCAAGAAAAACCAAAAAAAAAAAACAAAAAAGAGGCTATTTCTGGTCTCTGTGTCGCAAACCGACCTGCTCTGTGTCGCAAACCAACCTGCTCTGTGTCGCAAACCGAGCAGATAACCTGAAACATCAATATAAAACCACAAAAAAAAAACCACATCTCTTTGGCTGGATCTAATATGGCTATTTCTGGTCTAATATAGCTGGATTTAATATGCCTTCTCCCTCATTTGATACATTTTTTCCCACCTAAAAGTCTTATATTTGAATCATAGCTTCCCTTTCATGGTCGTTTCTTGCTTTTTTAGGATTTACTGTGTCATCCTGATCTCTATACACATTCACAGCCTTAAGTCCATTGAATAGTTTGTTATGATTATATAATATTTAAGTCCATTGGTTGTTTGTATCATAATGTATTTTGTTCTAAATATATATTTTTTCACGGATCGGTTCTGGTCCGGTTCCGTTACTTGAACAGTTCGGACACGGTTCTAAAAAATCTGGAACTCGCGTTTGTTAACTATGTAAGAAAATAAAATTAATCTGATAACATGAGTTGTTTGATCGGAAAATAGTTGTTTAACTGTGTTTTCTTGAATTATACTTTCCATTCATTATTTGAAATGAAATTCCAACACAACCATTGACATTTTAGGTGTAGGAATAAGGGTTCATTATGAAAATAAGTGATGTGGTGTATCTTTTATTGGTGCCTAAAAGATTATCATAAGTTCATAACGTATAAATTAAGGGAGAAAAGAAGTTGTAAATGAACATACAAATTTTCAAAATGCAACTTATTGTCAAAAATCGGAAAAATAAAAATGCTCATTGCACATTAAATGGATTATCATTTTTTTCATCTGCCTAACAAAGATGGGCCAATGAACAATTAGTCATAAAATTTTACAAACCAATGAACCTAGAGCCAACATGTTGGGCCTTTAAAAAATGGACCTATGTATTTTGGAATAACTCAGGGTTGTCTACACCACCAGCCCTCTAAGCACAAACTCTTGACTTAGCTTTGTTAAAATTATTAGGAAGTACAATTGCACATTAGTGGTGTTTGTCATTATTAAAGCATAAAACTAATAGTTCATAAATTATGGTTGAAAAAATAATCGTTATAACTCGTAGCAGAAATTACCAGTGTTTTGAAAATATACTAGCTTGTAGTTGAAACTAGTTATTCATAGAAAAAAAATAGTTATAGTTTGTAACAGAAGTTGTGGATGTGTGAAAAAAATTAATACCTTATTGCTAAAATTTATAGCATAAACTAAAAGCTAACTTTAGTAAGAGTGTTAGTAAACTTTTACAGCTTCGTTTGATTGCCCGATTAGCCAGAACTGGAGTGCACTGAAATTTCTACTGTAATCCAATTCCTTGTTTGTTTTTTGACTAAAAACTAGTGCACTGCAGTCCGCTAGTTTATTTTTTTGACTAAAAAGAGTGCAATACAGTCTTCTTATTTGTTTAGTTTAGTAATCCTCTGTATTGGACTATTATAAGTTATATGGTATATAAAGTATTAAATGATAGCTAACTAATACTATAGGCAGTGTGGTATTGAGGTAGATTAAATTTTTGGACTATTTTTTATTTTACACAATGGTTAAAAAATAATTATATATCATGAATCAATTATAATTAGTACAATTTCATCCCATTGTATAATTAATACAATTCAATCTCACTGTATATCTAATACAATTCAATATCACAATTTATCCAGTACCATCTGAAAATCTAACTTGTGTTTGGAGCTTTCGTGTGAATGGAAGAGAGGGAGAGTGAAAGAAAGTTTTAGTTACGAGAGAAAAAAAATAGAAAACAAAGGGTGAGAACTATTCATCTTCTTGTGTGGTTATTCAAGAGGGAAATGAAAGTATTATTTATTTTCTCTTATGTTATAACTTGATGTAATGCAAAATGAGTAAGAGAATAAGCAAAAGAAAGTAAAACATATGTAGAAGGAAAGAGAATAAGCAAAAGTAAGAAAGTAAGAAAATTTCAAAAATATATATATATATCAACTTCTATATGAGAAATTTCTCAGTGTTAAAAAATAACACA
>JAOTRH010000020.1:16712808-16794884 GCA_034768845.1 Heliamphora exappendiculata | reverse complement strand
GTAATTTCAGATTATTGTAAATTGTTAAAAGTTTAATAAAGATGTATTTTCTGGATCCCCGAGTATGTATTTTATTTCGGCGTTGGATATTCTCTCAACACCATTTAACCTGCAAAACATGTTGTGCACAGTGTACGATACTTAAAAAACTATCATATATTCAAAGGAATGGGAATGAAGGGAATGATAATCACCCTAACTTATCACAATCTATATTACAAAATAAAGTGTTTTTATATGACACGTTAAAAATTTGGTCCAACAGTTTAAATTGTTTAAACTTATATCCAACGAAATTAAGTGCAATTTTTAAAAGATATCATCTCTCTTCTTATTTAATACAGTTTGATTTGAAAAAAAAATCACATCTCTCTTCATTTAATACAATTTCTCTTAAAAAAATATCTTCTCTTCACGAAAAATGCAAGTTCAAAATGTTTTACAGTTACATTTGATATAAATATATTTTAAAAATTTTCTTTAGAAAAAATAAAACAGAATCTTTTGAAACTTTTTCCTTTTTCTAAAAAATAAATTTGTTTTATTGAAAAAATATTATTTTGGTTATTTTTGATAGAAAATTATTGAATTAGTTTTTTTAATATAAGAAAATTTGTATTATGTGACAACTTATAATGTATTCTATTTTTTTTACAAAAACTAATTATTAGAGAAAATGTTTTCTTTCCATCTTGAAACTAAAAATTAAAGTTGTTGTTTTGATTACCTTTGATAGAAACTTGGTTTGAATAAATTTTTATTTATAAAAAAAACCTGTTTTATTTGTAGAAAAAACTATTTAGGAGGTTATGAAAATTTTATAATTTATTCTAGATAGTGTAGAATTTTTATTTTTTGAGTATGAAGGTTATAATTGTATAAAAATTTATTGTATTATACATATGAAGAAAGATAAAACTATATGAACCGCGTTATCTTTCATGTTTCTTCAACATTTGTTTTTCGTTTTTTTTTAAAAAGGGTTTGAATTAATTTTTTTAATTAAATTTTTTTTTCTTTTGAAAAAGCTTGATTGATTGATAAATTGGCTTACGAGAATGTTATGGATACTTTTTAATTTAATCTTCAAACTTCACATAATGTAGGAATTTATTTTTATTTATTTTATTTATTAAATTTTAAGCATTTTTAATTATAATAATGATTGTTTTAAAAGTTCAATAATTCATTTAATTTAATTTTTATTTTAATATTTTGTTATTCTTATTAATCACATTTTATATATATGAGAGTGCGAGAACCCCTTAATAATTTAGTAGAAGAAATTGATTTGAAAGTACCTTTAAGAGATATGAATCATAACTAGAAAACGATTTATTAAAAAAATAATTTTTATCAATTTTATTATTAAAAAAAATGTACATAATCTCTATTATGTAATTCATTTTATGCAAATTTTTATTAGTTAGACTTTTTATTTTTATTAATTGATTGGGAATGCTTTGAGGGATAATTGTACGTTTTTAAAAAAAATTAAATTGATTAAAAAATGTCTTTAAACACGAGTTATAGTCTAGTAGAGCTTAAAAGCGCAATCTCTATTATAGAAAATTAAATAGTGATATTAAATTATAAGGAATTGTTTGCGATTTTGGATGAAATTAAATAGGATATAAATGATAAGTAATAACGTGGGTTTTACAATTTTTTTTTAATACAAACAGATTATAAAATAAATTATGTGTATAGTGAGAAATTTAATTCACATTTAGTTATGATAGATTAAAAAATAATCTAAGAATTGTAGAGATATTTTAATCATTAAATAAAAAAAAAATAATATAGAACTTAGTACTCATAATATCAAGAGAGCGTAGTATTATTAATATTATCAATGACAAATTAATAATCTTATCCATCGAAAAAATAATTTTAACTCTATGATACAAATACAAAATTATTTATTTCGAGAGATAAAAACTAATTGATTCATATTTAGTCCAACTCAATCCTCATATTGTCCCCAATCCAAACATGTCCTAAAGATCTTGTTATCAATCAATTCTCTTCTTACACAAATTTATTGGTGTCAAATTCCACCGCCATGCACCCTTTAATGTAACTGAGGCGGCAATCAAGCGACGTTTAAATGGTAGAAATTAAAAAGGAAATGAAAATCGTAATCAGGAATCTCGTTTCTAGTAACAGAATTAGACAATTGTTAACTTGTAAATAAATGTTTGGTAAATATAATTTTATGAAAAATAATTAAATAAATATTTTTTAAGTACATAGTTATAAATATTGGATTAATTTTATTTATTGTATGAGTAACAAATTACATAATAAATGAATTTAATTATATATATAATAAAACATTTTATGTTTTGAGATTATATGTAAGAGAATTATTTTTGAATGACTTAAATCTTCTCAATTTATAAATGAATTGAGATGATTTGGTACAAATTTAAATTTTTACTCACTTCTCAAGATATTATCAATATATCTCTTTTATTTAATTTTTTTTGCATTTCTTTTATTTGTAAGATACAAAAAATTCTTCTAAAGGTACAAACAACTCAACAAAACAAAAGTAAAAATATAAGTTATGTTAGTTTTTCTGTTAACCTAGATACTCAATTCGATTTCTCTCTCTAACACTTATTTTTACTTTTATTATTATTTTTAATTTTTTAACTTCATAAACTAAAAATTAATAATATTATATTTTTAATTGAGTATTTTAAAATTAACTAATTAGCTAATTATTAAATTATTAATATTAATTTTTGTTTTATTATTAAATTATAAAAATGTAATAATTAAGTGACTTTATACACTAGTAAAAACTAGTAAATATATATCTTATAACAATAACATACTATTTATCAAAAATCACAACACACATCCCTGAACTCAAATAAAGAACGGTGGTGGTAATGTTTGTGTTCTTCTCCCATTGGGCAGTTGGGCAATTGTTATTAATTACTAGTGTAACTGCGCATGCAAAGCACGTGGAAAAAAACTTGCCCTACACATAATGTTAAATATTTATATTATCTATATAATAAAATAGGTCATATTTGTTAAATTTTCTAGAGATAAATTATTTTTAAAGGTTAAAATTTATTATACTATTCTAATCTCACAATTCAGATTATTATATCTCTATTTATTTAATGGAGTTAGTTTAAAAAAATATCACATCTTTTCTCATTTAATATATTATCTCTCTTTATTTTTTGCTTATAAAAAAATATCTTTTCTCTTTACAAAAAATACAACTTCAAAATGCTTTATAGTTTTGAAACTTTTTAATGTTCTGAAACTTTTTTTTAAAGATAAAACAAAATTTTTAGGAATTTTTTCTTCTTTCTAAAAAATGAATTTATTTTATTAAAAAATGTTGTTTTGATTACCTTCGATAGAAAATTGTTCAATTAATTCTTTTTTAATATAAAAAATTTTATATTATGTTACAACTTAAAACGAATCCCTATTTTTTTTACAAAAACTAATTACTATTTTTTTTGGAGAAAATATTTTTTTTCCATCTGAAAACTAAAAATTAAAATTTTTGTTTTTTTATCCGAAAATTAAAAATTAAAAATATTATTTTGGTTACTTTTGATAGAAATTTGGTTTTGAATAAATTTTTTATTTATAAAAAATAACTATTTTATTTATAAAAAGAAAATGTTGAGGAGGTTACGTGAACTTTATAATTTATTCAATATAGTGTAAGGTTTTATTTTTGGAGTGTGAAGTTATAACTTACGAATAAAAATTATTATTCTATTTTAAAAATGATGAGAGTTTAAATAAAATATTTTAAGAATAATTATTTTTTATTTGACTTTTTAGTTTTCTAAATTTTTTATTTTTTTACCAAATAGGTTATGTTGGCTTTTTATTTATTTATTTATATTTTTAAATAAAAAATGAAAAAACAAAGATTGTCAAATGAGCCCTAAGTACCTTTAGGTACGGGCATAACTGATACATATATATAATTGATAATCGTAAAATAAAATTAGTATTATAAAATAATACGTAGGAAAGTTTAATAATTTATAGTTTTACTTAAAGATATGCGGATTAATGCCAAACTTGTAATGTTTTTAACCAAGAAACTAACAAAAGAATTTAATGCAGAAGAATTAAAAAAAATTATCAATGCAGGATTTAAGCAATTATTATAGGATTTGAAAATCATCAAGTTCCTTTTGAATTTTAGATTAACTAAATTTCTTAATATCATATAATGATTAATACGTATATGTAATAATAGCACTCTACACGTGCTATGCATGAAAATAATTATATATTTTAATAATAATAAATTAATTCATATGATACTGATTAATTCATCAATAATTCACATAAAAATTTATCTCGCTACCTAATTCTTTTTTAATTAGATATAATTTATGGTCTTTTATATTAATACTTTGACCAACTATATTTAAAAAAAAAAATTCGTTTTCTCCAAATTAAAAATGATTTTATAATTTTAAGATTTTAAATATTTTGCATCGAATTTCATTAGAGAAATTTAACATGTATATTATTTCCTATAATACCCCAAAATATTATATATTAAGAATTTGAATAATGTTACCATATTCATTAGATAATGAATAATGATTGTAATAAATAAAAAGTTAAATAAACTTACCATTTTAATTTCAAAATTTATGGTCAATGAAGGAATAATAAGTAGTTGACTTGTATAGTTTTGCACTTTATAAATACAAAATTTAGAAAATTAAAATTAATAGTTTGGAGCTCAAAGAGCTAACAAAGTTTTGTTATTATGTATAGATATGTATAGTTTTATACGGAAAAATAATATAGATATTGAGTTATTTAGTCTCTTCAGTATTATTCTCTCATTAGGAAATCATAAGAGACCGGATGAAATTTTAAAACGAATGAATAAATTTTGTTCCCAATAATAACTTGATTTAAGTTGTTATAATCAATAGGTGGCCTTAAAAAGTAAAAGTTAATTGATAAATATAGGTAATAAATAAACATATCTCTAACATTAGTTCAGATGCAATCAAATGCTTACAAAATTTTAAAAATTGACCATAATAGTAGATGTAATTAAAAAGTGATAGTTGTGTACTGAGATTGTTACATTAAAGTGAAATTTGTCTCTTAAAATTGAAAATGGTTTAGAAAAAAATGAAAATTCTTCTAATTTTGTTGTAGGAGATTGAAAAGTTAATATTAATTTTAAAATTTTGGAGGAAAAAATGAAAAAAAATAATATTAAATATTAAAGATATTAAATTGGACAAAAAACACGAATTGGTCCATTAGAAATGAAGAAATATTTTATCAATTAACATTTAAGGAACAAATTAATGTTAGGTGTACAGATACATATTACATATCCAAATATATCTCTCTCATATGAGATGTGCCAATAATATTGTTAGATACGTATTTATTGTTAGGGTAAACTGTCAAGATTTTAAGATTATATTTATAATTTTAGTCAAAAAATATCTGGACGGGCAAACGTCGAAATGGGCTCCAGACTAAAACTTTTGATATCAAACAATCAAAATAAAACCTGGTAATACTCCCAAAGTTAATTTTAGAATTATACCTTTCGAAATCTGGTTGGATAATTTCGGTAGCTGCAATAATTTTCAATCAACGATTCGCGGCAATTTTTGACTTCTAGTCAAATCTTCGACATAAGTCTTCTATTGTATTCCCGAATGCTAAACATGAACATAATGTGGGTTACGATCTATCGTGTTCTTCAAAGCCTTTTTGATTAGATTTACGATTTTTAGATAACGTGAAAATCCTAGCCACCTACTCACTAACTAAATAATATAAAATTATAATGTCAGGTTTTATAACAGTATATAAATAGATTACAGCAGAGGCCTGTTAAGTAAATATGACTTGGACTCCCAATGTAATCATAAAAATTTACCTCAACCCAGAAGCAATTTCATAAAAAATATTAATTATAATTCATTCCATTAAAAAATTATAATTGCACTTCCAGCAATATTCTCAAAACCGAATATTCGAGCTCCTGTTATTAAATACTTATTTATTTTTCACACGTTAAAATTTTTGATACTTGCCAATTAAATTAAATTACTAACAATTATATTTAATCAGTTTCTTAAATAAATTTTTTATGGCATTCTGCTTAACAAATTTAACTGTCGAATAATTAAATCCACCTACAGGGTTTGGTTTGGTCAAAACTTATAAGTTTTTTTAAGGGGGTATCGTCAATCCCGATATTTCGGAACATGAATTTCGTCAATAATTAATATTCACCATATAATCAATACCGTTATCTAACTCACCAGGATTATAGACCTATAAAAGATCGCACTCTTTAATGAATCAAAATAACAAATATTAAATATACGTAAATAATTAATTATTTCGAGATTAAGAGTATAAGCACTCATAATAATCATGTAGTGTGAATTAATTTATATAGTTAATATAAAATTAATTACCCAAATGTGATTATGTTCAATACACACAAAGTGTACTAGCACAGCAAGTCGGAATAATAGGTGGTGTTATTATCTGTTTCCCATAACCAAGATAGGTCTACTAAAATTCTATGCTATAGTCGTATCGATGGTGTGTCCAATTCCATCTAAAGTATGAATCGAAAATTTATATTCTGTAAGAGCCAATAATCTGATTTTCTGTGCATAAGCCAAATTCTACAGACCAGATTAAATACTATGTAAAATAAAAAATACTCATGCATAATATTAAATAAATAATAAAATGCATACATTACTAATTAGGATTCTCATAAAATAAAAAAATTAATTTTATTAAAAAATAAAATAAAATACTAAAGTAAAAACTATAATTTTTAATATACAACCCTAACATTTATAGTAAAGCTCTTTAATTAAATGAGGATCTTGAAAAGATTTTCTAAGTTTTGTTAGGTATGTATTTATGTAATTAAAAATGAATAGTACCTAGTATATCACATATGAATAGTATAATATATATTATAACGTACTTAGAAAGTTAATGAAAAAGTTAGTTTTATCATACAATATCTAAATATATTATATGTAAATATATATTGATTAGTATATATATTAGTCTTTTATTTTTTAAGTAATTAAATAATTAAAATAAAATAAAATTCTTAAGAATTCTCCAGAATTCATTAGTAGGATTATAAATAAAATCAGATTAGTAATTAGTGTGATTAGTTTGTACATATTTATATCAAATTAGATAATGAACTAACCCAGTCAACCAATACAACAATGCGGATCCCCTATAATGGAAAAAATTATAACACAATAAAAAGGTAAAAGAGTTAGAACAACCAAAATACTCCGTGCTTGAGCCAAAATGGCAACAGAACAATTAAATTTCATTTGAGGGGCAATAAAGTCAATTCATCAGGGACGAAAAAATGCTAAGTATTAGGGCAACCGATGTTTTATATGTATGGATGGAGGATGGAGGATGGAGGATGGGTAAGATGTGAGTCCTTCATTTAGGCATTTGGTACATCTTTTAATAGGTGCTAGTAGTTATTTATTTATTTATTGTAAGACATTGAGCCAACATGTTAGATACAACTTTTAGAGAACAAATTATGACCTAAAAAACAACTTAATATGCTAAAAGAGTTAAATTAATTATTAATTCTATTTAAAAGATTTGTAATAGCATTGATGTCTTTATTAAGATTTTTAAAGATAGGTTCAATTTTAAATATAATTTTTAATTACGAAAAAATTTACCCTTTATTTAAGTGGTTCGTGGAGAATTAATTATATTTTTATTTTAATTTTGGAGCCTAAAAACTAAATATCTTGAAAATGAAATAAAACAAAGTGTAGAAATTTAGACTATAAATTGTTTCTAAAGATTATAAATTGACAAGAATTTCAGAGTTTTACTAAAACTAATATTTTACATAAATTTTTTTATCTTTAATTTACGAAATTGTGAGAATTTTAGTGAAACTAGCATTTTTATTATGAGATCCGTTCTCTTTTGTTTTTATATCTCCTATATGTAAAGTGTTGGTGAAAAGTATGTTTCTTTATGTTTTAATATTAGTTCTATCGGACGTCGCAACAGAAAGCTGAAAAATTTTTATGGGCATGAGCGCTCGATCCGTCTTTAGAACGTTCGAGCGGTCTGTCTACAGAGATTGTGTATAAGACAACTCACCACCTTAGTTTTTAAATCAAAGTTTCTCCTACAAGCTTCTCTCTCTCTCTCTCTCTCTCTCTCTATCCCCTACCTTCTCTCTAGATTCTAGCTTAGTTCGGGCTCGGTTGTTGGCGTAGGGATAACAGTTCATTGATATCCTTGTCATGGGCTTTGCGTTCATCCGAACGGAATCTCGTTTCGACGACTTTGATTTTTTTTCCGGGTTTAAAGCGTTAATTTTTTAACTTTTTGAGTAAAGATTCTAGACTATCTTGTTTTAAAAGAGTGTTATATGCGATTATATGCATTTTTAGCGTTTTAAAATACTATAAACGTTAGACTATGTGTTTAAACCGTGTTTGGTTGGACAAAAAGCTTATTTTGTGTTTTTATGATTTACTACAAAATTGGTGGATGTGTGTGTCCGTGGTTTTCGAAAGGATTTGTTTTGAAAATCAGAGAGATTTATGTAAAAGTTGTGAAAACCTAGTTTTAGAGGTTTAGGACTATTAGTCTAAGGACTTTTTAATTAGATTTTGATGATTTTCATAATTTATTTTTAAAGTTAAATTGATTTAAAAAGATAATACTTAATATTTTCAAAAAAGTAGTGTTGATACAAAATGAAAAATGAGTTGACACCTTTAACCATATGAGATGACTCATCTCTTAAATAGATTGACACTTAAGTATTCTTGAATAAGAATATTTTGTATTGACCCTAATTGATATTTGAGTTAACACTTTAAGGTAAAAAATACTTGTTTCTCTCAAGTGTGTCAACACCTTTGAAGTTTGAGTTGACACCTTAACATGTTTATCTAAGATATTTTAGGTGTTCCACTTTGAGCCGACACAAAAAGAATTTTGAGTCGACACAATAGAACCGAGACTCTCTGCACTAAGAATGAGTCGACACAAACTCAGTTTGAGTCGACACCAAGTGATTCGTTACTTTGGTCATTCAGAGATTTGGAGTCGACACCAATTGCAGATGAGTTAACACAAATATACCGAGGGTGCCTACAGAATTTGTGAGTCAACACAAATGAATCGAGGCTACCTGAAGAATTTTGAGTCGACACAAAAGTCAAAATGAGTCGACACAAAATCACTGAAAATTTTTGCACTTTTTAGTGTCGACACCAAAGGCAATCCGAGTTGACACAAAAAGACCCTCTCGAAAAGCTGAAGAACAAAAAGAGTCAACACAAAATGTATTTGTGTCGACACCGTTGAGTTGGAGAAGGATGCAGAAATTTGAGTCGACACCAATGAAGATTTGAGTCGACCCAACCACATAAAGAACTAAGCTCAAGAAGATTTGTGTTGACCTAAAACCAATTGTGTCGACACCTGCGACGGAATTCAAATTATGCGGCTGATTTCAACGGTTAGATTTTTGGTATTTATTGCTCCCACATACCTCTAACGGTTATGAATCTTCAAGAGCCTATATAAGGAGTTATTCTTTAGCATTTAAAATATCTAGAGACTTACATTTACTGTTGTATTACTTGATTCAAAGACAAAATCTCTCAAGCTCTCATTTATTGCTCATAACTCTAGCTCTTGATTCTCATCTTTTTACTCCTCATTTATTGTCAATCATTTTGTAAAGAAAGTGAGTGATATTCATTGTAACACCTCAATTATTATATCTAATGGTGACTCACCCTTCATCTTTTGAGTGAGTGCGTAAATCTCATAAAAAAACTCAAGAGATAAAAAAAAAAATAGGGGCGGATTTTTCGTAGGATTATCTTGATGTTGTAAAGGTTTTGAATGCACCCGTAAATATTCTACTTTAGTAGAGATTTTCAATAGAAGTCTTGGGGAGTGGATGTAGGTATGGAAGAAGTCGAACCACTACAAATCTCAGTGTTCAGTTCATTTTCTCTATCCTTAACCTTTTTAATAATCGTATTACTTTATTCTTTTATTATACTTGCCATAATTATTTGTGATATTAAAAGATTTTCGACAAGATGTTTAAAATTGTTATTATCATTTTAAAACTGAATTCACCCCCTCTTAGGTTGCCTAGAACTAACAATTGGTTTCATAGCTTGGGCTCTTGATTTTTGACTTAACCGTCTAAGAGTTTATACGACACTCACTAGTATCGGACCTAACCAGTCAGCTGGTCAGTCCACCAATAGACCTCTTTTGTTCAATGGAACAAAATATAATTATTGAAAAGCTTGAATGAAAATCTACATTCAGACCATAGACTATGACTTTTGAAGAATTATCATGAATGGACCCAAAAGACCTACCAAGACTGTTGAAGGAACAATCATTCTTAAACTTGAGAATGAATGGACTGAAAATAAAATAATAGAGATTCAAAAGAATGCTAAAGTAATGCTAAAGTTATGAATCTTCTATATTGCTCTTTTGACCCCAAT
Organism: Heliamphora exappendiculata; assembly: GCA_034768845.1. Lineage (NCBI taxonomy): Eukaryota > Viridiplantae > Streptophyta > Magnoliopsida > Ericales > Sarraceniaceae > Heliamphora > Heliamphora exappendiculata. The sequence continues at coordinate 16,784,310 of JAOTRH010000020.1, read as the reverse complement.
AAGTTCAATAGGATCTCAACATGTGACACCGCTAAAGAAATATGTGATAGACTTAAAGTGGCCAATTAGGGAACTAACCAAGTCAAGAAATCTAATATAAGCATGCTTGTTCATAACTATGAATTATTTAAAATGAAGCATGATGAAACCATTTCTGATATGTTTATTAGATTTACTAATATTATAAATGGACTAAAATTTCTTAGCAAGATTTATTCTAACGCAGAAATGGTGAGAAAAATCCTTAATTGCATGTCTAAGAGTTGGTAAGCTAATATCACTGCTATTCAAAAAGCTAAAGACCTCAATACACTCAGCTTAGGAACTTCTTGGATCTCTCATTACTCAGAAGATGAACATCAAGATGGATGATGAAGATGACAATAAAAAGAAGAAGGACATTGTCTTCAAGTCTTCAACTCATGATGATGAATCCGATGAAGACTCCTCAAGTGATGAGAATGAAGGCATGACTCTCATCGCTAAGAAATTCAAAAAGTTTTTTAGAAATAAGAAATAAGGAGGAAGGAGGCTCTTTAAAAAGGATGGACACAAAGGCGAGCCTAACAAGTTTAAGGGAGATTCAAGAATATTCAAGAATGATTTGCTATGAATGAACAAGTTCAAGGGAGCATTCTTAGTGATGGACACAAAGGCGATCTCTTTTATGACGAGATCATTTGCTATGAATGCAAAAAATCTGGACACGTTAAGGCCGAATGTCCTCAATTCAAGAAAGGATTTAAGAAGGCTATGATAATCGCATGGAGCGAAAGCGATGACAGTAGCTCCGAAAATAAAAGGGAAGAAAATGGCATTGCAAATCTATGCCTCAGGGCTAAGAAAGACAACGAGGTAACAAATGACCATTTCTCTTTAGATGAATTACAAAATGCATTTGAAGATTTGCATGATGAACTGAGAAAAATGAGTGCAAAGAACTCCAGTCTTAAAAAGTTAGTTCTTTCCTCTTCATGTAAAATTGAAACCTTGAAAGAAGAAAAACTTGCTTTATCAAAACAAATTTCTATTTTGAAAGCTGAAAACAACGTTTTAAATGGAAAGATTGAAAATCTTACAAAAACTGTTTATAAGTTCACTATTAGAAATAACAACTTCGATAAACTTTTTGGTATGCCAAAATGTGTTTTTGACAAAGTCGAAATTAGATATCAACCTAGGAAGAAGCAAAAATTCTTAAGCAATATTTTTGTCAAAGTATCATCTAATCACTTAAATGCCACTGGCTTTCACTGCTATGAGCATAGACATACTGTTACACATTATCTACAAAGAAAGTCTTTTAATTTATCTGTCAAGAAGGTTTGGGTTCCTAAGGGAACGCATCCTGAAGGAACTTGTTAGCCTAATAGCTTTTTAATTAGATTTTGATGATTTTCATAATTTCTTTTCTAAGTGAAATTAATTTAAAATGATTATTTTTAATATTTTTAAAAAAGTAGTGTTGACAAAAAATAACAAATGAGTTGATACCTTTAACCATATGAGATCACTAATTTCTCAAATTTATTAACACTTAAGTATTCTTGAAAAAGATTATTCTGTGTTGACCCTAATTAATATTTGAGTCAACACCTTTGAGCAAATGAGTTGATACCTTAATTTGTTTATTTAAGATGTTTCAGGTATTAAACTTTGAGTCGACACAAATGAAATTTGAGTCGACACAAAAGAGCCGAGCCACTCTATACTTAAAAAGAGTCGACACAAACTCAGTTTGAGTCGACACCAAGTGTTTCTTCATTTTAGTTATCTGAAATTTTGAGTTGACACAAATTGAAGATGAGTCGACACAAATATACCGAGGCTACTTACAAAATTTTTGAGTTGACACAAATTGAAGATGAGTCGACACAAATGTACCGAGGCTACCTGCAGAATTTGTGAGTCGACAAAAATTGAAGAAGAGTCGAGAAAAATAAATCGAGTCTGCCTGAAGATTTTTGAGTCAACACCAAAGTAAAATTGAGTTGACACAAAATCACCGAGGGTTCCTGCACTTTTTAGTATCGACACCAAAGGCAATTCAAGTCGACACAAAAAGGCCCTCTCGGAAAGCTGAAGAACAAAATGAGTCGACACCAAAGATATTTGTGTCGACATCGTTGTGTTGGTGAAAAGAATGTAGAAATTGTGTCGACATCAACGAAGATCTGAATCGACCTAGTCACTTGAAAAACCATGTTCTAGAAGTTTAGTGTCGACCCAAACCTAATTGTGTGGACACCAGCGACGAAATTCAAAATAAGCGACAGACTTTAACGGTTGGATTTTTGGCATTTATTACTCCCACCTACCTCCAATGGTGATAAATATTCAAGAGCCTATATAAGGAGTTACTCCTCAGCATTTAAAATATCTAGAGACTTATATTCACTATTGTATTACTTGATTCAAAGTTAAATATCTCAAGCACTCATTTATTATTCATAACTCCAGCTCTTGTATCTCATCTATTTACTTCTTTATTTATTGTCAATCATTTTGTAAAGAGAGTGAGTGATACTTATTAAAACGTCCCATTTCTTGTATTTAAGGGTGAGTCACCATTTGTTCTTTGAGTGAGTGGGTAAATCTCATCAAAGAAGAACTCAAGAGATTAGAAGAAAAATAGGAGCGTATTTTTCGTAAGATCATCTTGAGATTGTAAAAACTTTTGAATGCACTCGTAAACATTCTACATTAGTGAAATTCTCAAGGGGAGTCTTGATGAGCTAGTGGACGTAAACTTGAAAGAAACTGAACCACTATAAGTCTCGGTGTTTGGTTTAATTTTTCTATCCTTAACCTCTTTAATATTCACATTACTTTATTATTTAATTATACTTGCTATAATTGCTTGTGATATTAAAAAGTTTTTGAAAAGATTTTTAAAATTATTTTTATCATTTTAAAACCCAATTCACCTTACTCTTGGGTTGCCTAGAACTAGCAATTGGTATCAGAGCTTGGACTCTTGTTTATAACTTAACCGTCTAAGAGTTTATATGGCAACAATTAGCATTAGACTTATCTAATCTGAAGGTCAGTCCACCAATAGATCTCACTTGTTCAATGGAACAAACAATAATTATTGGAAGGCTATATTGAGAATCTACATTCAAGCCATAGACTATAACATTTAGAGGGTTATCATGAATGGATCCAAAAGACCTACCACGACCATTGAAGGAACAATCATTCTTAAACCAAAGAATGAATGAATTGAAAATGACATAACAGAGATTCAAAAGAATGCTAAGGCTATGAATTTTCTATATTGCTCTCTTGACCCCAATGAGTTTAATAGAATCTTAACACGTGACACTGCCAAAGAAATATGGGATAGACTTGAAGTTACCTATGAGGGAACTAACCAAGTTAAGGAATCCAAAATAAGCATGCTTGTTCATAACTATAAATTATTTAAAATAAAGCATGATGAAACCATTTCTGTTTGTTTACTTGATTTACTGATATTATAAATGGACTAAAATCTCTTAGCAAGATTTATTCCAATAAAAAAATAGTGAGAAAAATCATTAGGTGCATGCCTAAGAATTGGGAAGCTAAGGTCACTTTTATCCAAGAAGAAAAAGACCTCAATACACTCAGCTTGGAGTAACTTCTTGGATCTCTCATGACTCATGAGATGAACATCAAAATGAATGATAAGGGTGACAAGAAGAAGAAGAAGGGCATTACCTTCAAGTCTTCAACCATGACGATGAATCCGATGAAGACTCTTTAAGTGATGAGAATGAAGACATGACCCTTATCGCGAAGAAATTCAAAAGGTTTCTTAGAAATAAGAAACAAAGAGGAAGAAAGGTTCTTCAAAAAGGATGGACATAAAGGGGAGCCTAACAAATTCAAGAGCGATTTAAGCAAATTCAAAAACGTTCATAAGAAAGACGAGATCATTTGCTATGAATGCAAAAAGCTTGGACATGTCAAGGCCGAATGTCTTCAACTCAAGAAGCAATTCAAAAAGGGCTTCAAGAAGGCGATGATAGCAGCATGGGGTAAAAGCGATGACAGCAACTCCGAAGATGAAAGAAAAGAAAATGAGGTTACAAATTTATACCTCATGGCTAAGGAAGACAACGAGGTAACACATGACCCTTTATTTTTAGATGAATTACAAAGTGCATTTGAAGATTTTCATGATGAACTGAGAAAAATGGGTGCAAAGAACTATAATCTTAAAAAGTTGGTTCTTTCCTCGTCATGTGAAATTAAAACCTTAAAAGAAGAAAAACTTACTTTATCAAAACAAAATTCTATTTTGAAAGATGAAAATAAGATTCTAAATGAAAAGGTTGAAGACCTTACAGAAACTATTTATAAGTTCACTCTTAGAAAGAACAACTTAGATAAACTTCTCGGTATGCAAAAATGTGTTTTCGACAAAGCCAAAATTGGATATAAACCAAAGAAGAAGCAAAATTTCTTAAGCAATATTTTTGTCAAGGCATCCTCTGATCACTCAAATGTAACTTGCTTTCATTGCAATGAGCATAGACACACCATCACACATTGTCCACAAAGAAAGTCTTTTGATTTATCTGTCAAGAAGGTTTAGGTTCTTAAGAGAACACATTCTCAAAAAACTAACACCAAAGGATCCAAGAAAATTTGGGTACCAAAAATCAAAACTTGATTTTCTTTGTAGGTATGTCTCAAGTCCTCAGTCAAGGAGGGGATATGGTATCTTGATAGCGCTTGCTCAAAACATATGACAGGCAACAAATCGATGTTTGCATCTTTTAAATCTAAACACGGTAGATTTGTGACATTCGGAGACAATAGCAAAGGAAAAATCATAAAAATTGGTTGTATTGGTAAAATTTTTTTTTTCTATTGAAAATATTTTGCTTGTTGATAGTTTGAAACATAACTTTCTTAGTATAAGCCAACTTTATGACAAAGGTCACAAGGTTGTCTTTGATCATGTTAAGTGTGTTATTGAAGACTCAATCAATAACAAAGTTATTTTTGAAGGTCATAGGCATGAAAATGTTTACACTTTCAATTTAAATGATCTATCTAAAAAGGATACCAAGTGCAATAGTTGGTTGTGGCATAGAAGACTTGGGCATTCACACATGAACTTAATTTCTAAACTTTTAAAAAAGAAATTAGTGATTGGTTTATTCCAAATCAAATTTAAAAAAGATAAAGTGTGTGATGCATGTCAACAAGAAAAACAAGTTAGATGCTATTTTCATTCCAAAAGTGAGATTTTAACTTCAAGACCCTTACAACTATTGCACATGAACTTATTTGGTCTAACAAGGATTCTGGGCCTTGAAGGCAAGAAATATGCCTTTGTTATTGTTGATGACTTCTCTGGATTTAATTGAGTGCTTTTCCTATCTCATAAGGATTAATTCTTTCCCTTTTTTGCAAAACTATCTCAGAGAATTCAAAACGAAAAAGGTTTTCAAATCACAAGTATCCAAAGTGATCATGGTAGAGAATTTAAAACAAAGATTTAAAAAAATTATCTGATGAAAATGGTATTAACTATAACTTTTTTGCTCCTAGAACTCCTCAACAAAATAGAGTTGTTGGGAGGAAGAATAGGACCTTGGAAGAAATGGCTAGAACTATGCTATGTGAAAACAATCTACCACGATACTTTTGGGCCAAGACTGTAAACAAAGCTTGTTTTAACGTAAATAAAGTCATGATACGAGTTTCTCTCAAGAAAACTCTATATGAGCTATGGAATGAAGGAAACCTAATATCAACTATTTTTGCGCCTTCAGGTGCAAATATTTTATTTTAAACAACAACAAAAATTTTTTGGGTAAGTTTGACGCAAAATCTGATAAATGTATTTTCTTAGAATATTTCTTATCTAGCAAAGCTTATACAGTTTTCAACAAAAAGATCCTAATTGTTGAAGAATCTATACATGTAGTATTTGATGAAGCTAACCTTAGTTATTTAAAAGATTTTTGTGAAGATAATTTGATTGACATAGAAAAAGGTGTTGAACGCATCTTCATTAAAGACCAAGAAGATCTAAATCACGAGGAAGCTTTAAATCCTCAACAAAATGAAGTTCAAGAGGCTGTTGGACCTTCAAATCCCAAAAATCTTGATTTGCCTAAGGAATGGAGGTATGCTCATGGTCATCCAAAAGACCTAATTATTGGTGACCCATCTCAAAGTATTAAAACTCGATCTTCTCTACATAATATTTATGGTAATTTAGCATTTTTTTTTAGACTATACCAAAACATTTTGAGGAAGCTAAAAACGATGAGTTTTGGATCTTGGCTATACAAAAAGAGCTTAACCAATTTGAAAGAAACAAGATTTGGACTTTAGTTTCAAGACCTAAGGAACACTCTATCATCGGTACAAAATGGATTTTTAAAAACAAAATGAATAAGAATGGAGTAGTTCTTAAGTATAAAACTTGATTGGTAGCTCAAGGTTACAATCAAGAAGAAGACATCGATTTTGATGAAACTTTTCTCTTGTAGCTAGGCTGGAAGCCATTAGGATGTTGTTTGCTTTTACATGCTTTAAAAATTTAAAACTCTATTAAATTGAGGTTAAAAGTGCCTTTTTAAATAGTTTTATCTTGGAGGAAGTTTTTATGGAACAATCTCCTGGCTTTGAAAATCCTAATTTTCAAAATCATGTTTACAAACTTAAATAGTTTTATCTTGGAGGAAGTTTTTATGGAACAACCTCCTGGGTTTGAAAATCCTGATTTTCAAAATTATGTTTACAAACTTACTAAGGCTCTCTATGGTTTAAAGCAAGCACCTAGAGCATGGTATGAAATTCTTAGCAAATTCTTAATTGAAAATGAGTTTTCAAGGGAAAATTGATATCACCCTTTTCATCAAGTCTCAAGGAAATAATATGCTTGTTGTCTAAACTTATGTAGATGACATTATTTTTTGTGTAACTAATGAATTTTTTTGCAAGGATTTTGTTAAGTGTATGCAGAGAGAATTTGAGATGAGTATGATGGGAGAGCTCGACTATTTTTTTGGACTTCAAATTAAACAAATACAAGAAAGAATCTACATCAATCAAGCTAAGTACACAAGAAATTTATTAAAGAGGTTTGACATGCAAAAAGTAAAACCTATGGGAACTCCAATGTGTCATACAACAAAACTTGATAAGGATAAAAATGGTAAAGTAGTAGATGAAAAACGATATAGAGGTAAGATCGGATCTCTACTATACTTAACTATTAGTCGTCCGGATATTATGTTTAGTGTTTGCACGTGTGCTAGATTTCAATCTAATCCTAAAGCTGAGGTTGAGTACATAGCCTTATCTACAGCTGAGGCTGAGTACATAGCAGCTAGTAGCTGTTGTGTGACGCCCCGTCCTCTGGGCACGTCGGGGCATACATAAACATAAATAAAGAGATATTCTGGCCATTCATTCATATTTACATAACTTAATTATTACATCGTAAAAGAGTTTGAACTGATTAAAAGTACATAACGATTATAGTTTTACCAAGGATTTTCAAAATGTTACATGAGTTGCAAGAAAACTGAATAAAAGAACAAAAATAGAGGCCTCGAATTCTCAGAATGCATCAGTGGGGTCCACATGCTCTTGGAACTCACCTTGCTCTTCGAATTCTTCTTCTCCCTCAGGAATGACTTCCTCAAAGTACTCATCTTCACTTGTGGCACGAATGCCATGAGCAAAACCCAGTAGAAAAACACTTTAAACATTTTATCCAATTTCATGTCACAAAATTTACCACAACGCATGCCAAATAACCCTTAAACATGGTTTAAAGTCAAGGAGACAGACAAATTTTTAACAGGGTAGTAGATAAGTCAATAAACATGCGTATGGGATGCCGTGTATGCAATGCAAATGTCCAACCCGACATACACCCAGATCATAACAGGAATTCTACACCGAAAAATTCTAAGGGACAGATTTTATGGATAAATTGCACACTAAAGCCATCACTACTTCTCGTTGCGAATAGTAAATCCTTCGCCTGGCTACATGCTATAGCTATTTTATTGCAAAATTTACAACAACATAGGGTTTGGGTTGAACCTAAACGCTCCCACCTTAAGAAGCATGATGCCTTCGCACCAGTGTCAACTCCAAAGTCTAAGCCATCAAAATCAGAATTCTAGCGACGAACCCATAGTGCCCAACTATATCCATGACAAACCATTTCAAACACCGAGGACGCACCTAAGGTGTATAAACTAAATTTGTAACATCGGGGACGCACCAAGGGTGTACAAGAGGAATACTTCCCAAAATATTTACAAAAATGGTAACCAGAGACGCCCTAGACTTAGAACTAAAAAGGATAATTCAACATAGCCCATCCCAACAACAATTTACACAAATGGATTCTAATATGCCAGAATGCAAGTGACAATGTCAATGATGTATAATATAGATATCAAGTGTAACTACCTATAGCATGGCATCAACTAGCATGATAAAATTCATGGTACAACTCATTGAGTATAAGCACAACTGTGTGAGGCGCAAGTTCAATTCTCAAGATACAATTCAAACTTCATGGCATGAGTTCTAATCATCGTGCAATCACTAAATTCACTAAACTTGGGTTTTACAACAAAAGGTACTCAAATCACAGTTAACAACTTTAAGGCCAAATTTGAGTATTAAATTAAAAGGGTCGGTAGGGTTTTGCGGCATTTAGACTTAGAATCAAGTTATAATTTTTAAACACCATTTGGATAGAAATATTTTTTACAACTCTTATATTTAACACTAAGACCAAAATCTAAGGCAAATGAGTGAATAAAACATTCTAAGTGAAAACAGTTCAACACTTTCTTCAAAATTTTACTGAAACTATGCTTCTATTTGTCTCAATTTTGGGACATCAAATCAAGTCAAAATGAGCCCATTTTTGGATATGTTCTAGCGAAACATGTCGCTTACAATTCTTATGAAGGGTTCTAGGGGTGGCTATTTGAAATAAGTTGAAGATATAAGCCATTTTGTAAAATAGGTTCTGTCATACGGCAAAACTCACACCATAACCGGTTTTAACAGAGAGTTTAAAATAGGTTGAGGGACTTTCACGAGGAATCTAGGTCTTATATTTGGATAGGAAGTAGTTTAATATGTAACCTACAATGTACATGTATATCACATTCGGAGTAGGTCACTAAAAATAAGACTTTTTGGCTATACAAAAATATGTGATAGAAGTGTCATTTAATGGCTGAACCACAATAGAGAGTTTTGACGGGGTTTTAACCTATCAAATCTCAATAGTTTGTGCTCCTTTGCTATGGGTAGTTAGATTAATATGTTATCTACAACTTTTATACTTTGACCAAAGCTCGGATCTCATTGTAAACTAGGGTTTTTAGGTCGGTATTGTTGACTAGTTTGAAAATTACACACTTTGGTAGAATTGCAATATCTCGAGTTCTACTCACTCAAATGAGTTGAAATGAACTTTGGATGATAGCTAATACAAAAAGATAAATCTAGACATAAAGAACATGCTTAGATCAAGTTTCTACGTTGAGTTATTGAGTTCTAAAGATCAAGGCAGAAACATTATGGTGCTCAAAAATCAAGTCCTTATATGTTCAAGTCTCCTACTTATGATATGTCAAGGTTTTGTCCGATTTATTTGCATGCTCTTATTTTAGACATAAATACCAAGGTTTTAGAACACTTTTAAGTCATCAAACTAAAAAATAACAGCACACAATCACATCTCATATTATTTAAAAACATAACAACCCCTAGTTTGTTACTATGATGGCTTTTCAGTTTATTTTCGGTTCTTGATTTTTGAAGTGTTTAAATAAATGAGTTGAGGGACATTCTGGATGATATTAGACATAAGATTTAGAGGTTTTACTTACTTGTTTGAGATTCTAGAAACGATGGATGACCTGTAGGACTTAGTTTTAGACTTTTTGGTTTCCAAAAGCCTTTCTTTTTTAACCCTTTTTCTTCTTTTTCTTCTTTTTTTTTCTCAAACTCACATAAACTCTTAAGGGAAATGAAAATTCTAAACCCTCACCCTCTTGGACGAAAATGATAATAATTGAGGTGGTGTTTGGCTTGGTTTTATAGGAAAAAACTTAGGGAACATCACAATAACTTTTAAGTCCTTTTTCTTCATTTCACATGGGTGGTGTAACTTGGTGCAATTTTTGAGAGATACATTTTAGATTTTGGCATGTGGGAAGTCAGCTAGGTTCAGTTTGGGAGACAAAAATCTGATTTTACATCAATCCTGAGATTTTATCTCGATTTTCGTGCCATTTTATCTAAGAAAGTGCCTTAAAAATTAATTTGGTGTATCTTTTTGGTATCTTTATCTATTAAAACTTATTATTTTAGTAATTTTATAATAATTTTAGTATTCTTATGAATTATCATAATTTTTATAGCAATTGATTAAATATGTGTAGGCTTTTAAGTTAAATTAAGCTAGTTTGATAAGATGTATCTTTTTGACTTATTTTAGTGTGTATGGGCTTCAATAATAATTTGTTTACTTTTGTTAACCTATAATACCATATTATTATGCATATTACTTGTTTAACAAGTCTTGAGTCATCATAATGCTTTATTTGGCACTTTTCTCATCTTTTTAAGCTTAAAAAAAGTAAAAAGTTACTTTTGGCACATTTCCCAAGGTGGCCGGCCACTAAGGGGTATTCTTGTTATTTTTATGTTATTTTTTATTTTTCTATTTAATTGTATTTAAATCCTTGATTTAGGTTGTTCATGTGTTAAAATTTGAATTTTTAAGACTTTTTGGTGTACTAGGGGCAAAATAGTCATTTTACCCTAATTATTTTGTCTTTTTCGGTTTATTTTCGGTTATTAATTTTTGAAGTGTTTAAAGAGATGAGTTGAGAAATATTTTGAGTGATATTATACATAAGGATTTGAGGTTTTATTTACTTGTTTGAGGTCCTAGAAATAATGGATGACTTATAGGACTTAGCGTTAGACTATGTGGTTTCGAAAAACTTTCATTCTTGAACCCTTCTCCCTCTTCTTTTTTTTTTTCTTTCTTTTCTCAAATTCACATGAACTCTCAAGAACAATGAAAATTCTGAACCCTCACCCTCTTGGACGAAAATGAGAAGAATCGAGGTGGTGTTTGGCTTGGTTTTATAGGAAAAGACTTAAGGAACATCATGATAACTTTTAAGTCCCTTTTCTTCATTTCACATGGGTGATGTGATTTGGTGTAATTTTTGAGAGATACATTTCATATTTTGGCATGTGGCAAGTCATCTAGGTTCAGTTTGGGAGATAAAAATATGATCTTACATCAATCTTGGGGTTTTATCTCGATTTTTGTGCCATTCTGTGCAAGAAAGTGCCGTAACAATTAATTTGGTGTATCTTTTTGATGTCTTTATCTACTAAAACTTATTATTTTATTAATTTTATAATAATTTTAGTATTCTCATTAATTATTATAATTTTTATAACAATTGATTAAATAGGTGTAGGCTTTTAAATCAAATTAAGCTAGTTTGATAAGATATGGCTTTTTGAGTTGTTTTAGTGTGTATGAATTTTAATAATAATTTGTTTGCTTTTGTTAGCCTATAATACCATATTATTATGCATATTACTTGTTCAACAAGTCTTGAGTCATATATTGCTTGATTTGACACTTTTATCATCTTTTTAAGTTTAAAAAAGCAAAAAGCTACTTTTGACACATTTCTCAAGGTGGCTAGCTACTAGGGGGTATTCTTGTTATTTTTGATGCTATTTTGTCTTTTGATACTTAATTATATTTAAATTCTTGATTTAGGGTATTCATGTGCCAAAATTTAAAATTTTAAGACTTCTTGGTGTACTAGGGGCAAAAAAGTTATTTTACCCCAATTATGCGAATTCTTGATTTTTGATTTATTTTTTCATGATAATTACTTAATTTAGAATGCTGGGAGATTTTCCGGGTGTTAAGGTTTTGTTAGTTGAGTTTTAGACATTTTTAGGATTTTTGGATCAAATTTAGGATTTTGGGTTTACTTAGGATTTTTGATCTTTCAACGACTTAAGATTTTGTCAACTAACCGTTGCTAATACTACGGTTTAGGCTAGATCTCTACTCGGGTCATTATCAACTAGATTGTTTTAACTAGGATCCGAATCGGGTCGTTACATGTTGTGCACAAGTTCTTTGGATGAAACAACAACTAAAGGACTATAGTTTTTACATAGATCATATCCATATTAAATGTGATAACACTAGTGCTATCAACATATCTAAGAACCCAATACAACACTCCAAAACAAAATACATTGAGATTAGGCATCACTTTAGAAAAGATCATGTGCAAGAAGGTAACATTGAACTTGAATTTATAGGCACATATCACCAACTCGCTGACATATTCACTAGGCCATTAAATGAAGAAAGAATATACTATATAAGAAGAGAACTTGGAATATTATGTGCTCCAAATTAATGATTAAAATGACATACTAACCATGTCTATTCAATGCATTTCAATACTTTTATTATTCTACATTGATATGTGAAAAGTGTCGACTTTACTTGAAAAAGTGTCAACACATATGTGTTTGACATGATTCAAAGTTATATGGAAGAGACACTGTTGAAAAAAGTGTCATCCCAATTCTATACAGTGTCGACTCAATTTCAATGTCTTGCTCTCGGTAAATTTAGGTCGACCCAATGCTTAATCGTGTCGACTCAATTGGCTGAAAGTGTCAACCCTTTCTGAAAAAGTGTCGACACAAATTCTATTTTCGAACACCCACACTCGCGAAGAAAAATGTCGACTCAAATTCCATTTATGTCGACAGAAATCTTTTGCCTATTTAAAAGGCACCGGTCCCTACCATTTGCGTTGTTTCTTCTCTCCCACTCTCTCTCTCTCTCTATAACTGTTCATCTATCGCGATTTTTCCCTTCTTTTGAAAAATCAAGTTGACCCATCTCTCCTCCCCTCTTTGATCTACCTTCTCGATCATAAATGACCACTTGGACGATGGGAAAAGGAAGCAAACGAACCATCGACGAAGGTTCGTCGAATCTTAGGGCACACAAAAAGCAAAAGAAGACGGTGACGGCAATGGCGATGGCGACAGTGACAGTGACGGGAACTGCGACAATCGAAATGTCGAAATCGTTGAGTTTCAAGTCAAACAAGTTCCAAAACCTCTACTTTTCCTCATTAATGAATCGCAAGGTAATGCTGGGCCATTCTATAGATTTCTCTTATTTCGATTCCATTGAAATGGGGTTTAGAGATTTGTTCTCTAATCTTTGTTAGGAAAGATTACTCCAAAATTGTGACCCTCACTATTCCACACTTGTGAAGCTTTTCTATGCGCACTTCCATATTTCATCTATTCCCAGCACACCATTACTTCTTGAGTGAATGGGACTGAAATTCATTTGACTTCAAGTGTTTTAAATAAAATTCCGTGTGTCCTCAAGGGTGAAATATTTGTTTCCTACAAAGAGAATAAGAGATCTATTGAAATAAATGGATTCTCTTTTCACGACGCGGTAAAACAAATATTTGAGGTAGATGAAATAGATCCCTCAAAATCCTTAGGGGCAAACTCCCTAAAGCCAGAAATGCAAATTCTCCATCACATGGTAAACCATACCTTTCTGCCCTAGATGAAAAAGTTTGGAGATGTCACCTATATGCACATATTCATCATGTTGTGTATTCTTGAACAAAATAGTCTTGATCTTGGCTTTCTTTTCATTTCGGACATGCTCCAGTCACATGGGAAGTCTAATTCATCTCTCCCTCATGCTATGTTCTTAATAAAAGTTTTTTGACATTTTGGTATCGATCTCTCCGTTGAAAAAGTGATCCCTTTTATAAAACATGACCTATACAGGGCATCCACTCTTAAATAGATGCAGATTTCTAAATCGACGGAGTATGGACTACCTATCGTGGCACTTGTTAGTTATAGGCAACCCAAGAGATGGTGAATTGGGTCTTAAAAAGATAATAATAATTTTAAAATTTTTTCAAAAACTTTTTAATATTGTAAACAAATATAGCAAATATAAATAAAAAACAAAGTAATGCAAATATTAAAGGGGTTAGAGATAGAAAAAATGAACCAGACATCAAGATTTATAGTGGTTCAGCTTCTTCGAAACCTACGTCTACTACTTAAGACTCCCTTTGAGAATTTCACTAATGTAGAATGCTTACGGGTGCATTCAAAACCTTTTACAACTTTAAGATGATCCTACGAAAAACACGCCCATGTTTTTCTTCTAATCTCTTAAGTTCTTTTTTTGATGAGATTTACCCATTCATTCAAAGGACAAATGGTGACTCATCATTGGATATAATAAATGGGATGTTTTAATGAGTATCACTAACTCTCTTTACAGAAATGATTGGCGATAAATGAGAAGTAAAGAGATGAGATACAAAAACTGGAGTTATGAACAATAAATGAGAGCTTGAAGAGTTTTGAGTTTGAATCAAGCAATACAATAGTGAATATAGGTCTCCAGATCTTTTAAATGCTGAGGAGTAACTCCTGTTGAAGGCAAAATTGCCAAAATTATTATTTTTATAAACGGTTTTTGGTAAAAAAAAATAACTGGATGGGCAAATGCCAAAATAGGCTCTAGATAAAATTTTTGATGTCGAATGATGAAAGTTAAAATCCATGCAACCATAGTTAATTTAAAAGAATACATTTTTATCGGTCGAATCTTCAACTACGATTTTGTTACTGAGTTGAAGCTCCCGTCAGATCTTCTACTGTATTCCCTTATGCGATTTCAGATATAGCGTGGGCTGTAATCTCCTGAGAACTCGTACCGGTAGAACCTGGACAGCTTTAGTCAAGAAAACAAGTTATGAAACTGGTTCAGCCAAACCGCATATTTTTAGGGCTATAGTAGGGACTTGTAGAGTAATTATGAGTAAAAGTTTTAGAGAAACATAGACACCCATCAGCAGTTTTAGCAATTAACCAAACCTCATAGTAATATCTGCAATTATGAAAAACTAGTAGCGGTTGTTGCAATTTTTATAAAATATTGAATTACAGTTCACACCACTAAAGAACTATAATTGCACTCTGACCCATAATCTCAAGACCATCTTGCATTGAGCTCATATTATTAAATGCTTAACATTTCTCCCAACATTATGAATTACAGTGAATCCTGATCTTTCGAAACATAGATTCTGTCAATAATTAATATTCACCATATAAATAATATCGTTATCCAATTCATCGTGAATATCGACCCATATAAAATCGCACCCTCTAATAAATCAAAATAATGATATTAAATATACGCAAATCAATATTTTTTTTAAGATTAAGAGTATAAGCACTATTCATAATAACTTTGGGATGTGAATTAATTTATATGTCAGTATAAAATTAATTATCCCAATGTGTCTCATTCAATACACACAAAGTGTACTAGCACAAAGAGTCGGAATAATAGACGACGCTATTATCTGTTCCCCATAACCAAGACAAGCCTACTAAAACTTTGTGCTACAGTCGTACCGATGGTATGTTTATTTCCATCTAAACTGTGAATATAAAATTTATATTATTCAAGAATCTAAAATCAGATCTTCTGTGTGCAAGCCGTACTCTACACACCAGATAAAATACTATACAGAATATAAGACATCCATGCATAACATTAAAGAAATAATACACATACATTGCTCATAAAGAATCTCATAAAATAGAAAATTAATTTTATTAAAATAAAATTAAATACTAAAAACACGAGTTTTAGTATATCAATCCTAACAATTTCTCACTTATACTCAAAATTATGTTGCCATACATCTGACTTTCATGCCGTTTACATGATTATCAAAAGTCTTAACCGGTAAGCTCTTTGTAAAAAGATCTACAAGATTGTCTCCTGATCAATCTTGAGCACAACAACATCACCTCTTTGTACAATTTCTCATATCAGGTGATACTTTCGCTCAATGTGCTTTCTTTTCTTATGGACCATTGGCTCCTTCGAGTTTGCAACCGCTCCACTATTGTCACAATAAAGTGTAATAGCCGACTGAATTGAAGGTACCAATCTAAATCCAACAGGAAGTTCTTGAGCCAAACGGCTTCCTTGGCCGCTTTAGAAGATTCCATGTACTCGGTCTCCATGGTGGAATTAGCAATGCAAGACTGCTTGATACTCCTCCAAGTTATAGCTCCACCTCTTAAGGTAAACACATATCTTGAGGTAGACTTGTAGGAATCCTTGTCAGACTAGAAATCTGAGTTTGTGTACCCCAAAGGTACTAGACTGTCTACCTGGTAAACCAACATATAATCCTTAGTCCTTTCGTCATAGGTGTCAACACATTTGCTTTTGGGTCGACACAAAACGTCTAGGGCATAGTTCTTCAAGTGATTGGGTTGACTTAGATCTTTTATGGTGTCGACACGATTTTTTCATTCTTCTCACCAACACAACGGTGTCGACATGAATGGTTTTGGTGTCGACTCATTTTTTTCTTCAGCTTTTCGAGAGGGCTTTTTTGTGTCCACTCATTTTGTCTTTGGTGTCGATACTAAAAAGTACAGGAACCCTCAGTGATTTTGTGTCGACTCAATTTGACTTTGGTGTCGACTTAAAATTTTTTCAAGCGGGCTCAGTATATTTATGTTGACTCTTCTTCAATTTGTGTCGACTCACAAAATCTGCAAGCGGCCACGGTACTTTTGTGTTGATTTATTTACAATTTGTGTTGACTCAAAATTTCAGATAACTAAAGTGAAGAAACACTTTACTGCCGACTCAAAGTTAGTTTGTGTCGACTCTTTTTCAGTGCAGAAAGACTCGGCTCTTTTGTGTCGACTCAAATTTCATTTGTGTCGACTCAAAGTTTTGATACCTGAAACATCTTCAATGAATATGTTAAGGTGTCAACTCATTTGCTCAAAGGTGTTGATACACTTGAGATGTTCAAGTATTTTTTGCCATAAAGTATTGACTCAAATATCAATTAGGGTCAACACAAAATATTCTCATTCAATAATACTTAAGTGTCAATCCATTTGAGAGATGAGTCATCGCATAAGGCTAAAGATGTCAACTCATTTGTTATTTTGTGTCAACACTACCTTTTTAGAAATATTAAATATTATCCTTTTAAATCAATTTATTCTTAAAAAATAAATTACAAAAATTATCAAAATTTAAATAAAAAGTCATTGGTTAACAGTACCCCATCTATCCCTAGAAATCCTTCTGCCTCTTGTGATTTTCTCCTATACCAGTCAACTTGGGATATCCTGCTCCATCCCCCACTAGAACCGACACTCCTGGACCCTCTTCTGCTCCTTCTCATGCTCCTCCTCCTCCTGCTCATGTTGATTCTCCACCTGGTCCCTTTGTTGCCTCTCACATTGATCTATCTGAGGTTATTTCTTTGGTTAAGGGCTTGTCTTCCTCTTTGACCAATTTTCAAACCAAAATTGATCAAGACCTGTTTGACCTCCATAGCACTATCTCTTTCCTATCTGATAAGGTCAAGCATTTGGATAAAACAAACCATGGCCTCCGACGCGATGTTAAAAATGTAACCGACGCTGGGAGAGCCCTATGTAAGACCATGGATGACAGTATTATCTCCATAGTCAATTGCAATAAGGCAATCCTTCAGTAGATACGCAAAGAATATGATCAAGGCATTGTCACTGCCGTTCAAGCCAACTCTAGAAAAGTGGAAGAACACCTCCAATAGCTTTGGGATGCTTGGAGCAAGCAGTTTAAGCCTAAAGAAACCAAAGAAAAAAAGGTTGCTCGATTACGGTGTGAGGCGAATCTTGCTCTAGCAGCTACACTTGATGCCATGACTGCTGCTGAGAAGAAGGACGAACGAGCACACTCCTCCAAGGAGAAGGCCTCTGAGCGATGGAAGAAGTAGGAAGAAAAGAAGAAATTCAAGAAATTTATGAACGATCAGTGAATGCACCCCTTTGATAATTCCAAATGGGGAGAAGTAAGGTAAAGGAAGAAGAGTGGGAGAAGAATGAAGAACATTTACAAACATTTCTTCATTTTAGAAGCTTTTATGGTTTGATATGAAGGAGAAGATGTAATATTAAACATACATTTTTTTTGTAATGATTATTTAATGCACAAATTTTAATAAATTCAGAATGCTTCTGAATTAAAAATACAAATCATCTTAAACATATATATTACACTGTTGTTGAATGCCTAACTGTTGTGATTGCATATTGTAGACACCCCAATTTGACACTTCCAATCTTAGGCGAATCCAATGATGAAAATAGGTGGAATAGTACCTCAGTACGATTCTCGAGAAGTGATCAAAGCTCGGTATTTGAACCCAAAACCTTCAAACCAATGAAATTTTGTCGAATCATCGAAACTTGCGGCCCAAGTAAGGCGACCACCAACTTGCTTTGTGGCGACCGCTATAGAACTTTGTAGAAATCGTAGCAAAAAACGGTGACCGCCACCTTTTATCATGGCGACCGCCAACTCCTATCATGGCGATCGCCTTAAAACTTTGTGGAACCTTTCAAAAATATGGCGACTGCCAACTTGCATTGTAGCGACCGCCAACTTGCATTGTAGCGACCGCCAACTCCAAATGGACTGACGTGTCCTAAAACGTGGTAACATATCACTGGTTGAAGAACTCTATAAATACCGTACCCATGGTACGTTTTTCAGGACAGAAAATTAGTGAGAGGTTTAGTGAGAGAAGCTCTGTCGAGTTGTTGAGCAATTTCGAGTCCCGATGCCGAACCCCTGCCGAAATACCGAGATTCGAACCTCCGACGCCTACATTGAAGCCTTCCTTGGATCACCACCCGAGAATTGGACTATTGAGGCACATTCATGACTTGAGGATTCTCCGACAATCTAGGTAACTTGTTTGGATCCCCGATCCTTCTAACTCAATTTTTTCTCTTTTGGAGTGATCCGGTTAAATTCATTCTAATTTGTGTATTTCTTTCATTTGAATAGTTAACCTTACTTCTTACTTATTTTCTTTAATCTAGTTTAATCTTTTTTTTAATTGCTTAGTTTATACTTTCACACTAAGTACATTATCTTTTTCTTTAATTAATTCATTAAATAAGTGTTAATATATTTTGGTAATTACAACTTATAATATTGTTAATTGTTATTATCAATGCACTAATATTCATATGAATATAATTGTTAATATTATATTCACATTTTCTAATAATTACTTGGTTATTCTTCATTTTTTTTGTTTTTTGTTTTCATTTTCTTTTCTTTTCTTCTAATGTTAGTTCAATTTCTTTTAGTATTTCTTTCTCTTTTCTTTTCTTTTTATATTTTTAGCATTTATCTTCTTGTAATAGTTAGTTCAATGTAGCCTTTTAATGTTCTAGCATTTATTCTCTTTCTTTCATTTTAGTTAGTTTAATTTCTTTTTACTAGCACTTTATTTTATTTTTATTTTTCTTCTTGTAACATTAATACTAATGTTCTATTTTATTTTCTTTTAACTAAATGTTCATTTTTTAGTTTTTATTTTTCTTTCATTTTTTTTCTTTTAATGGTAGTGTAGTTCTCCTCTCTAGTATTTTGATTAATTAGTTTTAAAATTTCTTATAATGTTTTATTTTATTTTCTTCATCTTCTAGTGATTAGTTTAATTATTCTTTGTTAGTATTTATTTTAATTCTAGTATTTATTTTTCTTTTAAAAGCTCAATTTTCTTTCCCTATAACTTTAATTTT
The DNA here is from genome assembly GCA_034768845.1 of Heliamphora exappendiculata. Classification (NCBI taxonomy): domain Eukaryota; kingdom Viridiplantae; phylum Streptophyta; class Magnoliopsida; order Ericales; family Sarraceniaceae; genus Heliamphora; species Heliamphora exappendiculata. The sequence goes on along the minus strand of JAOTRH010000020.1, from coordinate 16,764,555 downwards.
CTTTTATAACATATACTTCATTTTTATTCTTTTATTTTGTTAAACTCAAAAATCAGAAAAAGCCATTTAAACTAGATTTCTTTTCTAAGAGTAATTTTCTTCTCTCTCTTTTAAAAGAATGCAAAATTGGATAGTTAGATTGTTCTTTTGTTAATTAGTATTTTCTAATATTTTTTTATCTTAGCATAAGCTTCTTTTATGAACTTTTTTTTAAGGATTCTTTTTATATATATTTTGTTTTACATTTCTCATTTCTTTTATTAATTTATCATGTTAATATTAATGCATATTTTAGTTTCTTTACTTGAAAGTATGTTTAGGATAGTTTAGTTTATCTTTTGTAACAAATCATGTTTAGATAGTTTTAACAACTTTTTGCATATTTTTGCTATTTTATTCAAATCATGATAGATTAAATTTTTTTATACATGAATATTGCATGAGAAAGTGCTCAATGTATCCTTTAGTTAAAAATTGCACGCTATAGGACTTAGGATTTTATCCCATTTATTTGTTTTGATTTGGAGTGCTATGTACATATGTTATGTATTTTTCATATTTAATTTTGGATGTTCCATCTTTGCCTTCATTTTCTTTATTTGTATGCATTTGAGAAATTCTATTAAAGAATCAATGATAATTAGTAGAGGCCAACCTTATGGTTGGGCGAACGGGGTGCCTAACACCTTTCTCAATTCGTTCTTTAGCTCCCGAACTCTCTTTCTCTGGTTAAACATTTTAAAGATCAGTAACCATTTTTGTTTTTCTTAGTTTGTTCTCAAAAACTAAGTGGCGACTCTATTGTCGACAAAAGAAATTTTCAAAATTTAATTTTCAAGATGTTAAAATATTTTTCTAAACATTATTTGAATTTCTTATTTTGAACATTTTCCAAAAAATTCCTAAATCCCAATGCCACACATATATTGTATAAGGCAAAATAATATGGGGAGAACTCTTATTAAAAATCTTTTTAAATATTTTCTAGAAAATGTTATAATCATAAAAAAGGGGGGAGATTGTTAGCCCAAGGGTTTTTTAATTAGAATTTGATGATTTTTATAATTTGTTTTCTAAGTTAAATTAATTTAAAAAGATAATTTTTAATATTTTCAAAAGGTAGTGTTGACACAAAATGACAAATGAGTTGACACCTTTAACCATATGTGATGACTCATCTCTCAAATGGATTAATACTTAAGTCTTCTTAAAAAAGAATATTCTAGTTGACCCCAATTAATATTTGAGTTAATATCTTAAGGCAAAAAATACTTGATGATCTCAAGTGTGTCAAGATCTTTAAGCAAATGAGTTGACACTTTAACCTGTTTATTTAAGATGTTTCAGGTATTAAACTTTGAGTCAACAAAAATGAAATTTGAGTCAACATAAAAGAGCCGGGCCTCTCTGCACTTAAAAAGAGTCGACACAAACTTAGTTTGAGTCGACACCGAGTGTTTCTTCACTTTGGTTATTTGAGATTTTGAGTCGACATAAATGTACCGAGGCTACCTGTAAAATTTTTGAGTTGACACAAATTGAAAATGAGTTGACACAAATGTACCAAGGCTACCTGCAGAATTTGTGAGTCGACAAAAATTGAAGAAGAGTCGACACAAATATAACGAGCCTACCTGAATATTTTTGTGTCGATACCAAAGTCAAATTAAGTTGACACAAAATCATCGAGGGTTCCAGCACTTTTTAGTGCCAACACCAAAGGCAATTCGAGTCAACACAAAAAGGCCCACCCGAAAAGCTAAAGAACAAAATGAATCGACATCAAAGGTATTTGTATCGACACCATTGTGTTAGTGAGAAGATTGCAAAAATCGCGTCGACACCGGCGATGAAATTTAAAATACACGATAGATTTCAATGATTGGATTTTTAGCATTTATTGCTCCCACCTATCTCTAACGGCCATGAATCTTCAAGAGCTTATATAAGGAGTTACTCCTCAGCATTTAAAATATCTGGAGACTTATATTTACTGTTGTTTTGTTTGATTCAAAATCAAATCTCTCAAGCTCTCATTTATTGTTCATAACTCTAACTCTTGTATCTTGTCTATTTACTTCTTCATTTATTGTCAATCATTTTGTAAAGAAAGTTAGTGATACTCATTAAAACATCCCATTTATTGTATCTAAGGGTGAGTCACTCTTTGTCCTTTGAGTGAGTGAGTAAATCTAATCAAAAAAGAACTCAAGAGATTAGAAGAAAAACAGGGGCATGCTTTTCGTAGGATCATTTTGAAGTTGTAAAAGATTTTGAATGTACCCATAAGCATTCTACATTAGTGGAATTTTCAAGGGGAGCCCTGAGGAGTGGACGTAGGCTTAGAAGAAGCCGAACCACTATAAATCTCGGTGTCCGATTCAATTTTTCTATCCCCAACCTCTTTAACATTTGCATTACTTTATTATTTCATTATACTTGCTATATTTGTTTGTGATATTAGAAGGTTTTCAAAAAACTTTTTAAAATTGGTTTTATCATTTTAAAACCCAATTCACCCCCCATTGGGTTGCCTAAAACTAACAGAACTAACTCTAAAGTACCCAAAAAGGTTTGAGTACCAATAACCAAAACTTGATCTTCTTTGCAGGTATGTTTCAAGTCCTCATTCAAGGAGGGGATGTGGTATCTTGACAACGCTTGCTCAAGACACATGACAGACGACAAATCAATGTTTGCATTCCTCAAACCTAAAGATGGTGAATTTATGACATTCGGAGAGACAATAGCAAAGGAAAAATCATAGGAATCGGTTGCATCGGTAAAATTTCTTCTCCTTCTATTGAAAATATTTTTCTTATTGATGTTTTAAAACATAACCTTCTTAGCATATGTTAACTTTGTGACAAAGGCCACAAGGTTGTCTTTGATCATGCTAAGTGTGTTATTGAAGACTCAATCAATAATAATGTTATTTTTGAAGGTCATAGGCATGAAAATATTTACACTTCCAATCTAAATGACCTTTCTAAAAATGACACAAAGTTCTTAGTCGCCTTAAGTGATAATAGTAGGTTGTGGTATAAAAGGCTTGAACATGCACAAATAAACTTGATTTTTAAACTTTTGAAGAAAAAAAAATTGGTGATTGGTTTACTCCAAATTAAATTTGGAAAAGATAAAATGTGTGATATATGTCAACAAGGCAAACATGTTAGAAGCTCTTTTCATTCTATAAACGAGATTTCAACTTCTAGCCTCTTACAATTATTGCACATGGACTTATTTGGTCCAACAAGGACCGTTAGCCTTGAAGGCAAGAGGTATGCCTTTGTTATTGCTGATGACTTCTCTAGATAGACTTGGGTGCTTTTCTTAACTCATAAGGATGAAATTTTTGCCTTTTTTTGCAAAAGTGTTTTAGAGAGTTCAAAACAAAAAGGTTATGAAATTGTAAGTATTCGAAGTGATAATGGTAGAGAATTTGAAAACAATGATTTTGAAAAATTTTGTGATGAAAATAGTATTAACCATAACTTTTCTTCTCCTAGAATCTCTCAACAAAATATAGTTGTTAAAAGAAAGAATAAGGCTTTGGAAGAAACAGCTAGAACCATGCTCTGTAAAAATAATCTACAAAGATATTTTTGGGCCGAGGTTGTAAACACAGCTTGTTTTAACGTGAACAGAGACGTGATTCTAGTTTCTTTCAAGAAAATCACGTATGAGCTATGGAATGGAAGAAAATCTAACATCAGTTATTTTCGTGCCTTTAGGTGAAAATATTTTGTTTTAAATAACAACAAAGAACTTTTGGGTAAGTTCGATATAAAATCTGATGAAGGTTATTTTCTTAGGATATTTCTTATATAGTAAAGCCTATAAAATTTTTAACAAAAGAACCCTAATTGAAAAATATATATATGTGGTATTTCATAAAGCTAACCTTAGTTATTTAAAGAAATTTTGTAAAAATAACTTGGTTGACATAGAAAAAGATATTGAAGATATCTTCATTGAAGATCAAGAAGAGCCAAATTAAGAAGAAACTTCAAATTCTCAACAAGATGAAGTTCAACAGGCTGCTGGACCTTCAAATCCTAAAAATCCAGATTTGCCTAAGGAATGGAGGTATGCTCATGGTTATCTAAAAGACCTAATCATTGGTGACCCATCTCAAGGTATCAAAACTCGATCTTCTTTACATAATATTTGTGGTAATTTAGCATTCTTTTTCCAAACTAAACCAAAACATTTTGAGGAAGTTGAAAACAATTAGTTTTAGACATTGGATATGCAAGAAGAGCTTAACCAATTTGAAAGAAATAAGATTTGGACTTTAGTTCCAAGACCTAAGGAACACTCCATCATTAGTACAAAATTAGTTTTTAGAAACAAAATGGATGAGAATGGAGCTGTTCTTAAAAACAAAGCTAGATTGGTAGCCTAAGGTTACAATCAAGAAGAAGGTTTCGATTTTGATGAGACTTTTACACCAGTGACTAGGCTTGAAGCCATTAGGATGTTGCTTACTTTTGCAAGCTTTAAAAATTTCAAACTCTATCAAATGGATGTCAAAAGTGCCTTCTTAAATGGTTTTATCTCGGAGAAAGTTTTTGTAAAATAATCTCCTGGCTTTGAAAATTTTGATTTTCCAAATCATGTTTACAAACTTATCAAAACTCTTTATGGTTTGAAGCAAGCACTTAGAACATGGTATGAAAGGCTTAACAAATTCTTGATTAAAAATGTGTTTTCAAGAGAAAAAATTGATACCACTATTTTCATCAAGTCTTAAGAAAATGATATGGTTGTTGTCCAAATTCATGTAGATGACATTATTTTTGGCTCAACTAATGAATCTCTTTGTAAGGACTTTTCTAAGTGCATGCAGGGAGAATTTGAGATGAGTATGATAGGAGAGCTCAACTACTTCTTTGGACTTCAAATCAAACAAACCTAAGAAGGAATCTACATCAATCAAGCTAAGTACACGAGATTTATTGAAGAGGTTTGACATGCAAAAAGCAAAACCTGTGGGAACCCTAATGTATCCTACAATAAAGCTTGATAAAGATTAAAACGGTAAAGCAGTTAATAAAAAATGATATAGAGGTATGATTGGATCTCTATTATACTTAACTACTAGTCGCCCAGATATTATTTTTAGCATTTGCATATGTGCCAGATTTCAATCTAATCCTAAGAATCACATGTGACCGCCGTTAAGCGTAGTTTTAGATACCTATTAGGTACACAAAATCTAAGATTATTTTATCATGGAGGAAAAGCCTTTGAGTTATTTGGCTATTCTGATGCCGACTTTGCCGGATGTACAGTGGATAGAAAAAGTACAAGTGGAACATGTCAATTTCTAGGACAGTAACTAATCTCATGGTTTAGTAAGAAACATAACTCAGTAGCCTTATTTACAGCTGAGGCTGAGTACATAGCAGTTGGTAGTTGTTGTGCAAAATTTCTTTGGATGAAACAACAACTAGAGCACTATGGTTTTTTCTTAGATTATATTCCTATCAAATGTGATAACACTAGTGTCATTAATATATCTAGGAACCCTATACAACACTCTAAAACAAAGCACATTGAGATTAGACATCACTTTATTAGAGATCAAGTACAAAAGGATAACATTGAACTTGAATTCATAGGTACAGATTACTAACTCGTTGATGTATTCACTAAACCATTAAATGAAGAAAGAATATGCTATATAAGAAGGGAACTTGGTATGCTATGTGCTCCTAATTGATGATTAAAATGCCATACTAACAATGGCTGTTCAAAACATTTCAATGGTTCTTATATCCTATAATGATATGTGAAATGTGTTGACCCTACTTGAAAAAGTGTCGACACATATGTGTTTGAGCTGACTCAAAGCTATATAGAAGAGACACTGCTGAAAAAGTGTTGACCCAACTCTATATAGTGCTGACTCAATTTCGACTTCTTCCTCTTAGTAAATTTAGGTCGACCAAATGCTTAAACGTGTTGACTCAATTGGTCAAAAGTGTCGACACAAAATTTGTTTTTGGACACCCCCACTCGTGAAGAATCGTGTCGACTCAAATTTTATTTATGTCGACACAATTCTTTTGCCTATTTAAAAGGCACCAATCTCCACCATTCGTGTCGTTTCACTCTTTCTCTCTAAAATTGTTTGTCTCCTGCGATTTTCCCCCTATTCGAAAAATTGAGTCGACCCCCTTTCTCCTCCCTACTTCGATCATCTTTCTTGATCACAATGGCCGCTCGAACTATGGGCAAGGGAAATAAATGAACTGGAGATGAAGGCCCTTCAAACCCTAGGGCTCACAAAAAGCAGAAGAAAATGACGATGACGATGGCGACGGGATCCTCGGCGATTGAAATGTTGGAGTCTCTAAGTTTCAAATCCAACAAATTTCAGAGCATGTACTTCTCTTCATTAATGAATCGCAAGGCAATACCCAGATGCTCTATAGATTTCTCGTATTTTGATTCCATTGAAATAAAGTTCAAAGAGTTGTTTTCTAAACTTGGTTAGGAGAGGTTACTTCAAAACCATGACCCCCACTATTACACACTTGTGAAACTTTTCTATACACACTTTCACATTTCATCTATATCGAGTACCACCATTACCTCTTAGCTAAACGGGACTGATATACATTTGACCTTTAATGTTCTCATTAAAATTCTTTGTATTTTCGAGGGTGAAATATTTGTCTCTTGCAAAGAGAACAAGAGATCTATCGAAATCGATGTATTCTCTTTTCATGATGCAGTAAAGCAAATATTTGAGGTAGAGGAAGTAGATCCCACAAAACCCTTAGAGGCAAACTCCTTAAATCTAGAAATGCACATTCTTTATCATATGATAAACCACATCTTTCTGCTTCAAATGAAAAAGTGGTGCATTTTTTAACAAAAAAATCTTGATCTTAGCTTTCTTTTCATCTCCGACATGCTCTAGTCTCACGGGAAGTCCTATAATTCTCTCCCCCACGCAATGTTTTTAATAAAAGTTTTTCAACACTTTAGTGTTGATCTTTTTGCTGAAAATGTTGTTCCATTTTCAAAACACGACCTTTACGTGGCATTCACTCTCAAACATATGCAAATTTCTAAAGTTAACAGAGTATGGACTACCTGTCGTGGTACCCTATCTGTCTCCAGAAATCTTTCTGCCTCTCATGACTTTTCTTCTATCCTAGTAGATTTTGGATCTCCTGTTCCACCCTCCACTAGGAACGACACTCATAGATCCTCATCTGCTCCTTCCCATGTTCCTCCTCCTCCTCTTCCTCATTTGATGCTACACCTGTTCCATCTTCTGCCTCTCATGCTATTGATCTATTTGAGCTTGTTTCTTTGGTCAAGGGCTTGTCTTCGTCTTTGACCAACTTTCAAACCAAGGTTGACCAAGACCTTTGTGATCTCCATAACACCATCTCTTCCCTCTCTAATAAGGTCAAACACCTGGATAAAATAAATCGTGGCCTCTGACGAGATGTTGAGAATGCAACTGACGTTGGGAGAGCCCAATGTAAAACTATGGATGACAGTATTGTCTCCATTGTCAATTGCAACAAGGCCATCCTTTAGCAAATTTGAAAAGAGTATGATCAAGGCATAGTCTCTGTTGTTCAAGCTAATTCTAGGAAAGTAAAAGAGCTTCTCCGATGGCTTCAAAATGCTTAGAGCAAGCAATTCAAGCCTAAAGAAAGCATAGAAGAAAAAGTCGCTTGATTACGGCGTGAGGCAGATCTAGCTCTATCAGCCACTCTTGACGTAATGGCAGCTGCTGAGAAGAAGGATGAACGAGCTCACTTCTCCAAAGAGAAAGCATTTGAGCGAAGGCAAAAGCAAGAAGAAAAGAAAAAGTTCAAGAAATTCATAGATGATCAGTAAATGCGACCCTTTGATGATTCCAAAAGGGGAGAAAAAATGTGAAAGAAGGGGAGAAGAGTGAAAAACATTTAAGTTTTTAACATTTATCTTTTAGAAGCTTTTATGGTTTACTGTGAAGGAGAAGATGTAATCTTAACATACATTTCTTTGGTGATGGTTGGTTGTGATTGTTTGGAACATACATTTCTTTATAATTGTGAATGTTTGGGATTTGAGTTATCTCATATCTGTTGTTTTAACATTCTTATAGATGGTATCCTATTTTTCTATATGATTGTATAACCTTTGTTGCATGATGTCTTTGAAATCCTTTTTTATATCAAATGTTAACAGCATGTTCTATATATTATAGTTGATGTTTGGGATTTGAGAAACACTTTGCACATATATTCTTGATAAGTGTTGAGCCTCTTTGATTTGATGCACATATTTTAATAAATTCAGAATGCTTCTGAATTAAATTACAAATTGTCTTAAACATGTATATTACACATTTGTTGAATGCCTAACTGTTGTGATTACATATCTTATTTAAGGCATAAAGATAAGGGTAGAACTTTTGTTCTAAATCTTTTTAAATGTTTTCGAGAAAACGTTGCAATCATAAAAAAAGAAAATATTGTTAGCCCAATGGATTTTTAATTAGATTTTGATAAATTTGATAATTTATTTTTTAAGTTAAATTGATTAAAAAGATAATATTTAATATTTTAAAAAAGGTAGTGTTGACACAAAATGAAAAAAAAATTGACACCTTTTGCCAAATGAGATGACTTATCTCTTAAATGGATTGACACTTAAGTACTCTTGAATAAGAATATTTTGTGTTGACCCTAATTGATATTTGAGTCAACACTTTAAGGCAAAGAATACTTGATCCTCTCAAGTGTGTCGACACCTTTGAAGTTTGAGTCGACACCTTAACATGTTTATCTAAGATGTTTTAGGTATTCCACATTGAGTCGACACAATAGAACCAAGACTCTCTACTCTAAGAATGAGTCGACACAAACTCAGTTAGAGTCGACATCAAGTGATTTTTCACTTTGGTCATTCAAAGATTTGGAGTCAACACCAATTGAAGATGAGTCAACACAAATATACTGAGGGTGCCTCTAGAATTTGTAAGTCGAGACAAAATGAAACAGAAGTCAACACAAATGTACTGAGGTTACTTGAAGAATCTTGAGTGGACACAAAAGTCAACATGGGTCAACACAAAATCATTGAGAGTTCCTGTACTTTTTAGTGTCGACTGTAATAACCCAAACTCAAGATACGAATAGAAAAGAAAGAACATTTCAAAAGAAACGATGTTTCGAACCTAAGTTCGGTAAGAAGAATCGGCCCGACCATTTAACCTTTTTGAGCCTGAGACCCGGGATAGAGAGGGAACCACACAAGCATATATTAAAGCCCTAATATTGAGATTAAGAATTCAAAGTTATAAGACAAAGTTATTTAAGACAAGACTTAAGCTCAAAAAGTCTTAAAAATTTAAATTTTGATACATGGATATCCTAAATTAAGAATTTAAGTACAATTAAGTAGAAAATGGCAAAATAACATTAAAAATGACAAAAATACCCCTTAGTGGCTGACCACCTTGGGAAGAGTGCCAAAAAGTGACTTTTTGCTTTCTTTCTATCTTCAAATGATGATAAATGTATTAAGTTAAGCATTTTGATGATCCAATACTTGTTGAACAAGTAATATACATAATAATATAGTGTTATAGATCAACAAAAGCAAACAAATTATTATTGAAATTCATACACAATAAAATAAGTCAAAAAGTTAAATATTGTCAAAATAACTTAATTTGACTTAAAAGATTACATCTATTTAATCATATGCTATGTGAACTACAATAATACATGAAATTACTATATTTCTCATAAACATACTAAAATAATAGGTCTCAGTAGAAAAAGACACAAAAAAAATACATCAAATTAACTTTTAATGTATTTTCTTGCACAATAAGGGCACGAAAATCGAGAAAAACCCCTTCATTGATGGGAGATCAAATTTTTATCTCCCAAAATGATCCCTAGCTATATTTATCTTCCACATGTCTGATTTTTAGCCCTCAAAAGTTGAATCAATTCAAATCAACTCAAGTCTCATTAATTAAAAAGAAGAAAAGTGTATTTCCATGGTACTTTTTGTTCCCTCCATGTCCCCTAGCCTTTGCCTATATAAAGGAAGACAAACACTCTCTTCTCTATATGAAAATTTCATGCAAGTGAGGGAGAGAAACCAGACCTCTTTGCTCTTGAGTGTTAAGGTGAGTTTGAGGGAGAAAAAGGTAGAAGAAGGAAGGAATTAAGGAGATTTTCAAAAGCTAAGTCCAAATCCATCCTCCACCCTCCTTTGATCTCTCAAACAAGTAAGTAAAGCTTCTTAACCTTATTTCTAAGATCCCTCAAAATATGCCCCAACACATCCCTTAAACACTCTAAGAATCGATAACCGAAATCAAACCGAAAAGGCATCGTAGTGGGAAATTTGGGGCTGTTATGGTGATATGAGATGTTGTGTGTTGAGATACTTGAGTTTGATGACTTCTAAGTGTTGTTGAGCCTTGATAATAAAGTCTAAAACACAAGCATACAACGAAATGGAACAAAAACTTAACATGGCATAAGTAGGAGACTTGGACCCTAAGAGGCTTAATTTTTGAGAACATAGATGTTTCTGCCATGAAATTTGGAACGCCATAACTCAATGTAAAAAATTGATCTAAGCATGTTATTTATGTACAGAATTATATTTTGGTGTTATCTTTCATCCAAAGTTGGTTTCAACTCATTTGAATAAGTAGAACTCGAGATATTACAATTTTACCAAAGTGTATCATTTTTTGATCAGTCAACACGATCGACCTGAAAACCCTAGATTGCAACGCGATCTGAACTTTGGTCAAAATATGAAAGTTGTAGATAACATGGGTATATATCTACCCACCAAACATGAGTACAAAATGTTGAGATTTGACAGGTCAAAACCCCTTTCAAAGTATTTATTGAGTTTCACCCCTCAAGGGACACTTTTGTCACATATTTTTGTGTAACCCAAAATCTCGATTTTTAGTGACCTACTCCAAAAGTGGTTTACATGAACATTGTAGATAACATATTTAAGTCGTTTTGGCCAAAATATTAGACTTTAAAGCCTCGGGATGAGTCCCAAAAATCGTTTCAAACCCTGTGTCCAAAATTGATTCTGCTGAGTTTTGGCGGCTGACAGACCCTATTTTTTAAAATGGCCAAAATGTCTAACTTGTTCCAAACAACTACCCTTATCTCTAAACATGAAACTTGTAGAGGACATGTTGAAATAGAACATAATCAAACATGGGCTCATTTGAACTTGATATGATATCCTTAAATCGAGACCAGCAGAGACACTTTGTTGACCAATTCTCTGAGCAAGTGCTGAACCATTTTCGTTTCCATCAAGTTTTTCACTCTTTTGCCTTAGGTTTTGGCTTTGGTGTTGAACATAAAAGTTGTAAAAAATATTTTAATCTAAATCATTACCAAAAATTATAATCCAATTCAGTACCTCAAGATGCTGCGATAATTTAAAATTTAATGATTGGGAGAGAGTAATAAATGATTAAGTTAAATTCTTAATCAAGTGAAAGATTGGGTAAATGTGGAGTACCCCACAAACCAAAAAAGAAAGTAACCATGGTCCCTAAAAATTAAGAAAATATTAAATGGTCAGAATTGTTTTAGTACTTCACGTTTTAAGAGGGGTAGAATTTCATGTTGACGGTTAAGTCATGTTTGCTTGTTAGGCATGAAATTTTTGTTACCCGAGGAGAAAGCTTAGCTCGTTGTCAAAGGCTCAATTCGTATGCATATAAGATAAGGTGAGAGTGCTTAGCCATTATCTTGAACTTGAATTTATGTAACTGATGTATGAAAATGCTTTGAAGCGTATGTTTTGAACTATGACCAGTTTGACGATCGCATGAATTTGTTATTTTCAAAAGTCATGATGTTTTTAATTCAAGTGTGCTATCCATGATATTTTGAGCTAACATGATGTTATTATAAAAGTATAATTAATGTTGTGTGGTTGTTTTCAATCTGAATTTTTGGCCTTTATTGCCCCCACCTGTCTCCAATGGTCAAGAACTCACAATAACTTATATAATGAGTTACTTCTCAGCATTTAAGAGTGCTGGAGACTTGCATTTACTATTCCATTGCTCAAATTAATCTAAAAAATCATCAAGCTCACATTTATTACTGCAACTCCAGTTCTTGTTCCTCATCTCTCTTTACTCTCTTATTTATTGTAAATTATTCTGTAAAGAGAGTGAGTATTCTTCATTTATTACATCTTATTTATTATAATCAAGGTTGAGTGACCCTTTAGCTTTTAAGTGAGTTAGTGAAACTCATCAAAGAAGAGTTCAAGAGAGATTAGAAGAAAATAGAAGGTTGTTTTCATAGGATCTTCTTGAAGCTGTATAAGGCGTTGAATGTGCCCGTAAACATCCAGATAGCTCAAGAGAAGACTTGAAGTTTGTAAAGGTTTGGAATACGCCCGTGAAGTATTCTGAATACTGAAAATACTTAAGGGAGATCTTGAGAAGTGGATGTAGGCTAGGATAAAGCCGAACCATTATAAATCGTTGGTGTCTGGTTCTATTTCTCTATCCCTCATCTTTTAATACTTGCATTGCTTAAATATTTGTATATATTGCTTTATTGTAATATTAAAAGGTTTTTTAAAAAAGATTTTTTAAATTGTTATTTTTTTAAGACCCAATTCACCCCCCTTCTTGGGTTGCTTAGATTTAACAATTGGTATCAGAGCTTGGGCTCTTGCTTTTGACTTAATAGTCTAAGAGTTTTATATAGCAACCACTAGTGTTGGATCTGTCTAATTTGAAGGTCAATCGACCAACAGACCCTCTTTATTCAATGGAACAAACTATAACTATTGAAAGACTAGAATGAGAATATACATTCAAGCCGTAGACTATGACCTTTGGCGGGTTATCATAAATGGACCCAAAAGACCTACGAAAATTGTTAAAAATCAGTCTGCTTGTGCATAACTATGAATTATTTAAAATATAGCATGATGAAACTATATTTGATATGTTTACTCGCTTCACTGACATTATCAATGGACTAAAATCTCTTGGCAAGATTTACACTAATACAGAAATGGTTAGAAAAATTCTGAGGTGTATGCCAAAGAATTGGAAAGCTAAGGTCACGGCAATTCAAGAAGCCAAAGACCTGTACAGGCTCAGCCTAGAAGAACTTCTTGGTTCTCTCATGACCCATGAGATGAACATCAAGATGGATGATGAGAAAGATAATAAAAAGAAGAAAGGCATTGCCTTCAAGTTTTCAACTCACGATAAAGAATCTGAAGAAGGGTCATCCAGTGATGAGAATGAAGACATGGCTCTTATCACAAAGAAGTTCAAGAAGTTTCTTAGAAATAAGAAACAAGGAGAAAGGAAATTCTTCAAGAAAAAAGGATACAAGGGAGAACTAAACAAGTTCAAAGGTGATTCCAGCAGATTCAAAGTAGAACACAAGAAGGATGAGATAACCTGCTACGAATGCAAGAAGCTTGGACACGTCAAAACTGAATGCCCTCAGCTCAAGAAGCAATTCAAGAAAAGCTTCAAGAAAGCCATGATTGCAGCTTGGGGCGAAATCGATGACAGCAACTTGGGGATGAAAAAGAAGAAAATGAAGTTGCCAATTTATGCCTTATGGCCAGAGAAGATGATGAGGTAACTCATGATTTTTTTTTATTAAAAGAATTGAAAAATACTTTTGAAGATTTGCATGATGAATTAAAAAAATTAGGTGCTAAGAATTCTATTCTAAAGGAATTAGTTCTTTCCTCCTCAACTGAAATAGAGACTTTAAAAAGTGAAAAATCTGTTTTGGAAAAACAAGTATCTGATCTGAAAAATGAAAACCAAATTTTGAATGAAAGAGTTGAGGATATTACAAAAACTATTTATAAGTTCACTCAAGGAAAAAAAAATTTGGATAAATTCTTGGGATGCAAAAATGTGTTTTTGATAAAGCTGGAATTGGTTGCAAACCCAAGAAGAAACAAAAATTCTTGAGCAATATATTTGTCAAGGTATCATCAAACCATTCAAATGCCACTTGCTTTCACTATTATGAGCATGGACGCATTTCACCCATTGTCCACATAAAAATTCCTTAAATGTTTCTGTTAAGAAGGCTTGGGTTCCTAAAAGAACACGCCCTCAAGAAACTAACGTCAAAGGACCCAAGAAATTTGGGTACCAAAAATCAAAACTTGATTTTCCTTGCAGGTGTGTCTCAAGTCCTCATTCAAGGAGGGGATGTATTACCTCAATAGTGCTTGCTCACGACATATGACATGCGACAAATCGATGTTTGTATCTCTCAAGCCAAAAGATAGTGAATTTGTGACATTTGAAGACAATAGCATAGGCAAAATCATAGGAATTGGCTGCATTGGTAAAATTTATTCCCCTTCTATTGAAAATATTTTGCTTGTTGATGGTTTGAAACACAACTTTCTTAGCATAAGCCAACTTTGTGACAAAGGTTACAAAGTTGTGTTTGATCATGCTAAGTGTGTTATTGAAGACTTAACCAATAACAAAGTTATCCTTGAAGATCATAGGTATGAAAATATTTATACATTTACTCTAGATGATCTTTCTAGGAATGACACCAAGTGTTTAGCCGCCTTAAGTGATAATAGTTGGTTATAGCATAGAAGACTTGGACATGAACACATGAACACATGAACTTTTGGGTGCAAATGCTTTATTTTAAACAACAACAAAGAACTTTTAGGTAAGTTCGACGCAAAATCTGATGAAGGTATTTTCTTAAGATATTCTATATCTAGTAAAGCATATAGAGTTTTCAACAAAAAGACCCTAGTTGTTGAAGAATCTATACATGTTATTTTTTATGAAGCTAACCTTGGTTCTTTAAAGGATTTTTGTGAAGATAACCTTTTAATTATAGAAAAAAGTGTTAAAAATATCTTCATCAAAGATAAGGAAGATCCAAATCAAGAGGAAGCTTCAAATTCTCAGCATAATGCAGTCCAACAGATTGCAGAGTCTAAAATTTTAGAAAATTCAGAATTACCTATAGAGTGGAGGTATGCTCATGGTCACCCAAAAGATCTAATCATTGATGATCCATCTCAAGGTATCAAAACTCGCTCTTCTCTACATAATGTTTGTGGCAACTTAGCATTCTTTTCTCAGACTGAACTAAAATATTTTGAGGAAGCCGAAAATGTTGAATTTTGGGTCTTGGCTATGCAAGAAGAGCTAAACCAATTTAAAAGAAACAAAATTTGGAATTTAGTCTCAAGACCTAAAGAACACTCCATTATTGGTACAAAATGGGTTTTTAGAAATAAAATAGATGAAAATAGGGTAGTTCTTAGGAACAAAGCTCGATTGGTAGCTCAAGGTTACAATCAAGAAGAAGGCATTGATTTTGATGAGACTTTGGCTCCTGTGGCTAGGCTTGAAGCCATTAGAGTGTTGCTTTCCATTGCATACTTTAAAATTTTCAAGCTCTATCAAATGGATGTCAAAAGTGCCTTTTTAAATGGTCTTATCTCGGAGGAAGTTTATGTGAAACAACCTCCTAGCTTTGAAAATCTAGATTTTTCAAAACATGTTTACAAACTTACCAAGGCTCTCTATGGTTTAAAACAAGCACCAAGAGCTTGGTATGAAAGGCTTAGCAAATTCTTAATTGAAAATGAGTTTTCTGGAAAAAAAAATTGATACCACTCTTTTTATCAAGTCTCAAGGAAGTGACATGCTAGTTGTACAAATTTATGTAAATGATATAATTTTTGGTGCAACTAACGAATCTCTTGGCAAGGACTTTCCTAAGCGTATGCAGGGAGAATTCAAAATGAGTATGATGGGTGAGCTCAACTATTTTCTTGGTCTTCAAATTAAACAATCTCAAGAAGGAATCAACATCAATCAAGCCAAATACACAAGGGACATATTGAAGAGGTTTGACATGCTCAAGGAAAAACCTATGGGAACTCCAATGTGTCCTACAACTAAACTTGATAAAGATGAAGACGGCACAACAGTGGATAAAAAGTGTTATAGAGGTATGATCGGATCCCTCTTATATTTAACGCTAGTAGACCGGATAATATGTTTAGTATTTGTATGTGTGCTAGATTTCAATTTAATCCTAAGGAATCACATGTGACCACTGTTAAGTGCATCCTTAGATACCTTTTAGAAACACAAAACCTAGGATTATTTTATCATAGAGGAATAACCTTTGAGTTATTTGGCTATTCGGATGCTGATTTTGTCGGATGTAAAGTAGATAAGAAAAACACAAGTGGTACTTGTCAATTCCTAGGACACTCACTAATCTCTTAGTTTAGTAAGAAGCAAAACTCAGTAGCCTTGTCTACAGCCGAGGCTGATTATATTGCAGTTGGAAGCTGTTGTGCACAAATTCTTTGGATGAAACAACAATTAGAAGACTATGATTTTCACTTAGATCATATTCCTATAAAATGTGATAATACAAGTGTAATTAATATATCCAAGAATCCTATACAACACTCAAGAACAAAGCACATAGAGATTAGACATCATTTTATAAGAAATCATGTGAAAAAAGGAAACATTGAACTTGAATTTATAGGTACCGATTACCAATTAGCGGATATTTTCATAAAATCTTTAAATGAAGAAAGAATATGCTTTATTAGAAAAGAACTTGGTATGTTATGTGATCCAAATTGATGATTTATATGCCATACTAACCATGTATTTTATTACATTTTAATATGCTTGATATTCTTTATTGAATGTGAAAAAGTGTCGACACAACTTGAAAAAGTGTCGACACAAAACTGTATAGAAGTGGCACTGGGAACAAAAGTGTCAGCCCCATTCTATTCAGTGTCGACACCGTAGTTTTTCCTATATCTCGGTAAATTTGTGTCGACACCAACTGAAATTGTGTCGACACCATCTCTCTATTTCGATACCTACACTTGACACGAAATGTGTTGACACCAAATGAAATTTGCGTCGACACAAATCGTTACGTCTATAAAAAGACGTGTCGGTCCCTGAAATGTCATTTTGTTTCCCTCTCTCCCTCTCTAATGACGGTTCATCTCCCGTGTGATTTTTTGAAAATTGTGTCGACTCCTCACCCTCCTTCTTCTCTAAATCTTCAATCTCAACCTCCATCCACCAAAAATACCTCCAAAGACGATGGGTAAAGGCACCAAACGACCTGCTGGAGAGGGTTCTTCAAACCGTAGATTGAAGAAGAAGAAGACTGCGACGACAACGGCAACAGAGACCGATCGATAAAATATAGCCTCTTCCAAGATAATTTCCTTCCAATCTTCCAAGATTCGTCAACTCTATTTTTCATCTTTCGTAAATAGAAAAATTTTCCCTAACCGTTCCACAGACTTCGAGTATTTTGGCTCGATTGAAATGAGGTTCAAGTACCTCTTCTCTAATCTTGGGTGGAAAAGGCTCCTACAGATCCAAGAGCCTCACTACCCCACCTTAGTCAAATCCCTTTTCGCCCACATGCACATAACACTCGTTCCTTCCACCACCATTACCACTTGGGTAAATGGTGTAGACATTACTCTGACCCCTTCCTCACTTAATGAGATTCTGAACATTCTCCCTTGTGACATTTGCGTTTGGCACAGCCAAAAACCTATTGAGGTTGAAGGCTTTTCGTTTGAGGAATCTGTAAAAAATATTTTCGAGAACGATGAAATTGACCCCTTCAAGCCTCTTGAGGCTAATTCTCTCAAACTACAAATGCGCATCCTTCATCACATGGTCAACCATATTTTTCTCCCCCAGATGAGAAAAATTGGTGATGTATCTTACATGCACATATTCATCATGTGATGCATTCTCGAAAAGAAAAACCTAAATTTAGGCTTTCTTTTCATTTTCCATATGTTTCACTCCATTGGTAAGAAAAATTTCTCTCTCTCTCACGGGATGTATCTCACCAAAGTGTTTCGACACTTTAAGATCAATCTTTCTGAAGAAAAGTCCATTGCCTTTTCTAAACATGATTTGTATGGCAAGTCCTCCCTAAAGCATATGCAAATTGCATATGTAGATGGTGTGTGGACTATCACTCGCAGAGGTACACCGTCATCTGTCAGGACTCCTCCTCCCCCTCCTCGTGATGTATCCTCAATTCCCATCGACCTTGATTCACCATCGGCTAGACCTGATCACAGTGGATCTTTTAGTACTCCCGGTCCTTCACATACTCCTCTTTCCACACATGTTGGTCCATCTCATTCTGCTCCTCCTCACACCACATCAACCCCTGTTCCTCCTGTTGCATCCTCATCATCATCCATTCCAGTTCAAGTCGACAACTCTGAGGTCCTTTCATCAATCAACTCTTTGTCTTCAAAAATCACTATTTTCCAGGCCAAAGTTGATTTAGATTTCTTTGATTTGCATCATACCATCTCTTCCCTCTCGAAAAAAGTAAAACACCTTGATAAAATAAACTGGAGCCTCAGATGCGACGTAGAAAATGCCACCGAAGCAGGAAGGGCCCTTTGCAAAACCATGGACGAAAACATTTCATCCATAGTGAATTGTAACAAGGCAATCCTCCATCAAGTGCGCAAAGAATATGATCAAGGCATCGTCACCGCTATCCATGCAAATGCTCAAAAGGTGGAAGACCACCTCTAATGGATCAAAGAAGCTTGGGCTAAACAGTTTAAGCCCAAAGAAACCAAAGAAGAAAAGGCCGCACGCCTCAAAAGGGAAGCCGGCCTTGCTCTATAAGCACAATGAGAAGCCCTAGCAGCAGGTGAAGCCAAAGATGAACGATCACGCGCTGCCAAAGAACGAGCTTCCGCAAGCAAAGAGAAAGCCAAATCCAAGAAGGAATTCAAAAAATTCATGGATGATCAGTAGCTCCACATTTTTTAGATGATTTCAAAAGGGGAGAAGAAGGTAGAAGTGAAGGGGAGTGAAAGTGAAGAAATGAAGGGGAGTTTCAATTTTTTTAAAGTTTTTCTTATGAAGATGAAGTTGTAAATTTTAAAACACAGTTTTTTTGTTGTTGCATGGGTCATTTCCTTATGTGGATGAATGGTTTGGTTGTTTAACATACTCTTATATTTATGATTGGATGTTTAAACTTTTTCTATTATGAATACCTATGCTCCTATTAGTGTTTGATTATATCCTATCCACATGCCTATGGATGCTTGTTGAATGGATTGAATATGATTGATAAATCTCTTTGCACATATTTACTATTTTGCACAAATTAGAATAAATTCTGAATGCTACTTGATCTCTTGTGCAAATTATGTTAAAAATTCTATGCTTTCACTTCGATGTATGCCTAGTTTTTATAATTGCTTTTATTGTTTAAGATATATCGATAAGGGGAGAACCCTTGTTGAAAAATATTTTAAATTGTTTTCTAGAAAATGTAAATATGGTTGTAATCATCAAAAAATGAGAGATTATTAGCCCAAGGGCTTTTTAATTTGATTTAGATGATTTTTATAATTTATTTTCTAAGAATAAATAGTTTTAAATGGATAATCTTTTATATTTCTAAAATAAAAGTATTAATACAGTTTGAACAATCAAAGTTGACAACTTAGCAAAAAAAATGACTTTTATCTCAAAAAGGGTTCAAACACTAAAGTATTCTTTAATTAAAATATTTCGTGTTGATCTTAATTGAAAATTAAGTCAAAAACTTTTAAGACAAAGTATACTTGAAGCTTATCAAGTTTGTCAACACCCATTGATTAAATGGTTTGACACTCTAACTAATTTTCAAGTTGATCTTCAGGTATGAAAAAGTTTGTGTCAACATAAACAAGGTTTGTGTCCATACAAAAGAGCATTTGCTCCAAAAGACTCAAAATTAGTCGACAGAAATAGGATTTTTATAGACACAAAAGTGATCCTCACTTTTGGTATCCGGAAGTTTGGGTCGACACAAATGGAAATTATGTCGACACGAAAGTCCCGAACCTGCCTGCAGAATTTTGATGTCGACCCCAAGAGCAAATGTGTCGAGACAAAAGTATCGAGGATTCCAGCAGAATTTCAGTGTCGACACCATAGACAAGTTGAGTCGACATAAATGGTCCCTCCGGATGCTAAAGTTTCAAACGAGTCAACACCAGATTCAAAATGTGTCGACCCCAGAATATTGGAAGGTAAAGTGCAGAAATTGTGTCGACCCCTCAGAAGATTTGAGTTGACCCAACCACTTGAAGAACCTTGCCCTAGACACTTTGTGTCGACACCAAAGCTATTTGTTTCGACCCCAAAGATGAAAATTCAAAATACGGCAGATCTCAACAGCTGGATTTTTGGCATTTATTGCCCCCACCTATCTCCAACGGTCAAGACCTCACAAGAACTTATATAAGGAGTTATTTCTCAGCATTTAAAAGTGTTAGAGACTTGCATTTACTGTTCCATTGCTCAAATCAATCTCAAAAATCATCGAGCTCACATTTATTGCTGCAACTCCAGTTCTTGTTCTTCATCTCTCTTTACCCTCTTATTTATTGTAAATTATTTCTGTAAGGAGAGTGAGTGTTTTTCATTTATTACATCTCATTTATTGTAATCAAAGGTGAGTCACCCTTTAGCCTTTGAGTGAGTGAGTGAAACTCATCAAAAAAGAGTTCAAGAGAGATTAGAAAAAAATAGATGGCTGTTTTCATAGGATCTTTTTGAAGCTATATAAGGCGTTGAATGTGCCCGTAAACATTCAGATAGCTCAAGAGAAGACTTGAAGCTTGTAAAGGTTTGGAATACGCCCGTGAAGTATTCTAAATAGTGGAAATACTCAAGAAAGATCTTGAGGAGTGGATGTAGGCTAGGATAAAGACGAACCACTATAAATCGCTGGTCTCTTGTTTTATTTCTCTATCCTTCATCTTTTAATACTTGCATTGCTTAAATATTTTCATATCTTGCTTCATTGTAATATTAAAAGGTTTTTTGAAAAAAGTTTTTTAAATTGTTTTTTTTAAGACCCAATTCACCCCATCTTGGGTTGCCTAGATCTAACAGTGGTCTTGCATTTTAAATTTGTGACGGTTAAGCCAGGAACATATTTCTATTTGCAATACTAAGAATGTTCTGTATAATCTGTGATATTTTCATGTTCAAGAAAATGCATCAGTTTCTATATTTTCGTGAAAAATGTGATGAACTATTTTTAGGAAGAGTTTTCAGTTATCCTTAACTAAGTAACTATCTTTTCTGTTCATGATAATGCTAGGTGTGCTCTTCTGTAACCTCTGTGGTTGCAGATAGCAGGAATGGCTAGGAGTTGGTCCACCACAGGCTTCGTCGAGTAGTTTTAGTTATGGTGTTGGGAATCGTGTTGGTTTGATTTTCTTTTGTATAGTTTTAAGTTTTAGTAGAGCTTCATGTATAAGACCGTGAAGGTTTTTTTTTTATGTTTTAGAAGTAATGTATGCCCTTGGGATGGCGAATCCTTAGTGAACTCATGTAAACCTCTTTTGACATTATGGCGTTGTGGTTACTTAGTAGTTCTTGTTTGGTTTCTTAATGTCTTTATTCATTGTCTTTCTCTTTGGCTGTTGGCCTGCGGCGGGATCACATCCCTTTGTTCAAGTTTGGTGCCTTTCGGGAGCGGGTTGTTACATTTGGTATCAAAGTTCTAGGTCATAGATTCTGTAGACTTGTCAGAGTGTGGTCGGTGGTGGACCATAGGTTAAGCGTGTCATCTCACGGTTTGTTAAGAAGAGTGGTTTAGGCTTGGGGTTGTCATACGTTTACCTTCTGGCGTCTGACTGACTGGCATTGAGGTTCATTTGGGAAACGCATTCTGCAGATGCAGGGTTCTAATTGGAAGTCTAAGCAAGTTATCAGATTGGGGAGATAACCCGAGAGTGGCCTTGTGTTGATGTCATTTTGCAAAGTTTAAGTGGGTTATCAAATTAAAGGGGATGAACCTTGTGTCATTAAAACCTTTCGTAGACAGTTTATTCTTGTCCTTATGTTTATAAGTTGGACTCCTGTGTCAAGTCATAAGTCATAGCTTTCCTATAATTGAAAGGAACATAGAGAAACTCGAATGGAGCGTCATTCAACCCGAACCAATATTATGAGCCACGGCAAGAAGAATCTCCACAAGTGGGATCGGTGGAACCTGATCTAGCTGTTAGGATGTTGGAGGCGATCATAAGACTGACCAAACAGAACGTGAGTTGGATCACGCTGCGAGATGAAAGGAACAGTAATCCCTTAATCAAATAATTTAAGAATCTGGACGCGAAGGAGTTCATAGGAACCCTTAACCCTACAGAAGTAGAAAAATGATTGAAGAATGCCGCGCGTATTCTGGATAGGTTGGGAATAGATGCGGATAATAGGTTTGACCTTGTAACTTTTATGTTTAGGGGAGAACCATACCACTGGTGGGAAGCCGTGGAACGGTTCTTGAAGATGTTGGTGCTAGGAGTTGAACCTCCCGTACCCTAGAGAATCACTTGGGATCGTTTTGAGAAAACGTTCGACGTGTAGTACAAGCCCATAAACTACAAGCATGAGAAAGAGCGGGAATTCATCGACTTGCAACAAGGAAGGATGACTGTGGAAAAATTCGAGATGAAGTTTACAGAGTTGTCACGATATGGCACCCAGCTTATACCTGATGAGGAGATAAGGTGTAGAAGGTTCAAGAATGGATTAAGTTTTTGGATTAGAACAAGGATGACGGTTCTCGAGATGAACAACTACGTAAGACGAGTGAACATAGTGCATGATGAATTGCAATGTAGGCCAGAAGGACCGATAACTCTTTAGTTAAAAATTCAAGAATTTGGGTACCAAGGAGTTTGTAGAAACCGTTAGTCCCGCTGACGCTGAAAATTACTTGAGCGGTGGAGTCCGCGTTTTAGACAGACTAAGTTGTTCATATGGTAAGTTCTTAAGTATCTATTTATATTCGTTTGATATCTAGACTGTGTAACTCGTATGGAATTGGTATTCAATTTTCGTTGTGGCATCGGTGTGAGTCACATGGAAGTTACTTTCAAAACCCTTTTGTGATGTGACCCGTTAGGAAAAATCAGTTTAGATTAATGCATAAAGGTTGCTTGTATAGAGAAGGAATTTTCTCATGGAAATGCGTGGACTCTATGTACGAGAAGTTGAAGAGTGATATAATTCTATTGTTTCTAGTGCAGTTGTGAAGCAACTTAGTGTGAGTACGTGGGGGGAATAAGTGTTTGGATGAGAATAGTGGGAGCGTAAGTGAAACTGTACGAATTAATGGGTATGATTTTTGTAAATTGACCTTTAGTGAATCGAGTGTCTTGGTAAAAGGCGGATAAGATGAAATAGTTAAAGTGCGAAAGTGGTTTTTGGTTCGGTTATATGGCAGAGAATGTGTGAAGGGATTGAGAGATGATGGTAAGGGATTTAAGAATCATAAGTTAGTACTGTACGGTTAAAGTATTGTTGGGTGAGTGGTACGTATGTTAAGGAAAGATGCGAATGTATATTGTGATATGACGAGGGTTGTGTTTGGGTTTGTATGGGTAAGCATATACCTGTGGAGCGTTTAGACTACGTGGTATGTTTAGGCCTAGTGACTCATTAGGTTCAAGTGGCAGTATTAGTCTTCATGGTCGTAAGGCTAGAGTGGTAATTAAAAGTGTGTGTAAAGATTGTGTGTTGAAGGTAGAAGATAGGGAGATGCTGGTAGATTTGATGCCTTTGGCTATGTTTGAGTTCGATTTGATTCTTGGGATGGACTGGTTGTCATCCTACCATGCGTTGCTAGACTGTGTTAGGAAAAGAGTAATCTTTAGGATATCTAGGGAGGAGGAATTCATTTTCCAAGGGGACAAGAATAGAACACCTATCCGTATCGTGTTGGCCATTAAGGATTCGAAGATGTTGAAGAAGGGTTACTAGGGGTTTTTGGCACATGTGATGGACATAGAGATGGAAGAAAAGAAGCTTTCGGAGGTACCAGTGATTTAGAGTTTCTAAATATTTTTCCAAATAATTTACCCGGATTACCCCCAAACCGAGAAGTATAGTTTACAGTCAATTTCTACCCAGGCACAATGCCCATATCTATTCCTCTCTACAAAATGTCACCTGTTGAGCTACTAGAGTTGAAGGAACAATTACAGGAGTTATTAGAAAAAGGATTCATCTGACCTAGTTTCTCATCATGGGGAGCACCTGTACTGTTCGTGAAAAAGAATGATGGAACACGAAGGATGTGTATCGACTATCGACAATTGAATATGGTGATCGTTAAGAACAAGTATCCTTTGCCTAGGATAGACGACTTGTTCGACCGGCTATAAGGAGCCAGAGTGTTCTCAAAGATAGACTTGAGATCAGGATACCATCAATTGAAAGTGTAGAAGTTAGATATACCCAAGACTGCCTTTAGGACCCGTTACGAGCATTAGGAGATTGTGGTGATGCCTTTCGGGTTAACGAATGCGCCTGCTATATTTATGGACCTGATGGATCGGGTGTTCAGAAGTTTTCTAGATCAATTTGTAATTGTGTTGATAAACGACATTCGGTTATATTCTCGGAGTAAAGAGTAACACAGAAAACATTTAAAGATTATTTGTAGATCTTACGAAAGCACAAGTTGTATGAAAAATTCGAAAAGTGTGAGTTTTGGTTAGATCGAGTGGTGTAGCTGGGTATGTTATATTTGGAGAAGGAATACAAGTGGACCCAATGAATGTGAAAGTGGTAATCATTTGGAAAAGGCCAACTAGTGTGACTGAGATACGAAGCTTTTTGGGTTAGCTGGTTATTATCGGCGTTTTATTCGAGACTTTTTTCTGATTGCGTAACCCTTGACTCGGTTAACTCAGAAGAATTTCAAGTTTGGATGATCCAACGGATGCGAACGAAGTTTTCAAGAGTGGAAGTCTAAACTGGTGTCAACACCTGTGCTTACCCTTTTGTCAAGCAACGAGGGCTTTGTTATTTATAGTGATGCGTCACACCAAGGTTTGGGTTGCGTTTTGATGCAATACGGGAAGGTCATCGCCTATGCATATAGACAATTAAAACCTTATGAGAAGAATGACCTTACCCACGATCTAGAGTTAGCTGCAACTTCGCGCTCAAGATATGGAGACAATATTTGTACAGCGTCCCTTGTGGGATCTTTACGGATCATCAGAGTTTGAAGTATATTTTCACCCAGAAAGACCTGAACTTGAGGTAAAGGAGATGGATGGAGTAAATTAAGGATTATGACTGCACGATTCACTGTCATCCGGGGAAGGCTAACGTCGTAGTAGATGCCCTAAGTCAAAAATAATTGGGGAAAAATAGCACATCTACAAGCAGTACGAGCTGGTACATTTTCTGAAATGCGAATGCTTAGAACCCATCCTGCCATAGGAAAGAATGGAGGCCTATTAGAAACTCTGAGCGTTAAACTAACTTTTTTTTAGATCAAATTCGAGCAGCTCAATTGGCGGATAATCAAGTGGTCAAGATAAGGGCGAAAAAAGCAGCTAAAGGGAAGAAAAAATTGAAAATTTGAAATAATGTGTTGTGGTTCGGTCACAGATAATATGTGCTCAATAATAGGGAGTTAAGGAGGTAAGTCTTAGATGAAACACATAACTCAACATACACCATGCACCCGAAAAGTACGAAGTTGTATAGAGACTTAAAGGAAATATATTGGTGATGTAAGATGAAGAAGGACGTAGAGAATTTCGTGACAAGATATTCAGTATGCCAGCAAGTTAAGATTGAACAGCAAAAGCCGACGGGATTATTACAACCGTTACTAGTACCCAAGTGGAGGTGGGAACATAATACCATGGATTTCGTAACCGGACTCCCTCGAACACGCAAGGGGAGTGATGATATTCGGATAACTGTGGATAGGTTGACGAAGTCAGCTCACTACCTACCAATAAAGATGACATATTCTGCAGATCGGTTTGCACGGCTTCATATCGATGAGATCGTTAGGCTACACGAAATACCAGTTTTAATAGTATCGGACAGAAACCCACGTTTTACGTCCTGATTTTGGCCAAGCTTACAAGAAGCATTGGGGACTACTTTAAAGTTTAGCACGACTTTCCATCTACAGATTGATGGTTAATCGGAGAGGACAATTCAGACCTTAAAAGATATGCTTAGAGCTTCCGTTCTAGACTTTGTTAGAAGCTGGGAGGAACATTTGTCGTTGATCAAGTTCGCATATAACAATAGTTTTCAGTCAACTATAGGGATGGCCCCTTATAAAGCGTTTTACGGCAGGAAATGTCGAAACCCAATTTGTTGGGAAGAAGTGGAAGAGAGGAAGTTGCTTGGACCCGAGAGAGTTTAAATTTCCACTAACGAGATTAAGTTGATCCAAGAGAGATTGAAGCAATCGCAAGACAGACAGAAGAGTTGTAAAGACAATCAGAGACGCGACCTAGAGTTTGAAGTAGGGGACCGTGCGTTCTTAAAGATGCCACCATAGAAGGGTATGATTAATCTAAAAGAGTTTTGTTCGGTAAGGGTGTGTGTGTAAGTCCTACAAAGGTATTGTGCAAAACCCAGTAAGGGTGAGGGTTGGTCTTCAAAGGCATTGAGTTGTAGTTCTTTCTAAGGGTAAGTGTTATCCTTTAATGGCATTTTGATTTGTTGTATAGAGTCGTGCGTTAGAAACTATTAGTTTGAACCGCGGCTTTGGCTTTAAAGCCTTATCATGAAAAATATCCATGTCTCTCTAAGCGAGGTATGTAAATTTCGAGGACAAAATTTCTTAAAAGAGGGTAGATTGTAATAACCCGAACTCAAGATACGAATAGAAAAGAAAGAACATTTCAAAAGAAGCGATGTCTCGAACCTAAGTTCAGTAAGAAGAACCGGCCCGACCGTTTAACCTTTTCAAGCTTGAGACCCGGGATAGAGAGGGAACCACACAAGCATATATTAAAACCCTAATATTGAGATTAAGAACTCAAGGTTATAAGACCAAATTGTTTAAAACAAGAGTTAAGCTCGAAAAGTCTTAAAGATTTAAATTTTGACATATGGATACCCTAAATCAAGGATTTAAATACAATTAAGTAGCAAAGAAAAAAATAACATAAAAATGACAAAAATATCCTGTAGTGGCCGACCACCTTGGGAAGAGTGCTAAAAAGTGACTTTTTGCTTTCTTTCTAGCTTAAAATGATGATAAAGGTATTAAGTTAAGCATTTTAATGATCCAATACTTGTTGAACAAGTAATATACATAATAATATAGTGTTATAGGTCAATAAAAGCAAACAGATCATTATTGAAGTTCACACACAACAAAATAAGTCAAAAAGTTAGATATTACCAAAATAACTTAATTTGACTTAAAAGACTACACCTATTTAATCAATTACTATGAGAACTATGATAATATATGAGAATACTATATTTCTCATAAACATACTAAACTAATAGGTCTCAGTAGGAAAAGACACAAAAAAAATAAATTAAATTAACTTTTAATGCATTTTCTTGTACAATAAGGGCACGAAAATTGAGAAAAACTCCTTGATTGATGGTAGATCAGATTTTTATATCCTAAACTGACCCCTAGCTATATTTATCTTCCCCATGTATGATTTTTTGGCCTCAAAAGTTGAATCAATTCAAATCAACTCAAGTCTCATTAATTAAAAAGGAGAAAAGTGTTTTTCCATGGTACTTTTTGTTCCCTTCATGTCTCGTAACCTTTGCCTATATAAAAGAAGCCAAACACTCTCTTCCCTATATGAAAATTTCGTGCAAGTGAGGGAGAGAAATCAAACCTCTTTGCTCTTGAGTGTTAAGGTGAGTTTGATGGAGAAAAATGTAGAATAAGGAAGGAATTAAGGAGATTTTCGAAAGCTAAGTCGAAATTCATCCTCCACCCTCCTTTGATCTCTCAAACAAGTAAGTAAAGACTCTAAACCTTATGTCTAAGATCCCTCAAAATATCTCCCAACACATCCCTTAAACACTCTAAGAATCGAAAACCGAAATCAAATTGAAAAGGCGTCGTAGTTGAAAATTTGGGGGTGTTACGATTATGGGTGATATGAGATGTTGTTGTGCGTTGATATTTTTGAGTTTGATGACTTCTAAGTGTGATGGAACCTTGATATTAAATTCTAAAATATAAGCATGCAAAGAAATGGAACAAAAACTTGACATGGCATAAGTAGAAGACTTTGACCCTAAGAGGCTTAATTTTTCAGATCATAGATGTTTTTGTCCTGAACTTTGGAGTGCCATAACTCAATGTAGAAACTTGATCTAAGCATGTTATTTATGTCTAGATTTATATTTTGGTGTTATCTTTCATCCAAAGTTGGTTTCAACTCATTTGAATAAGTAGAACTCGAGATATTACAATTTTACCAAAGTGTGTCTTTTTTCAACCAGTCAACACCACCGACCTACAAATCCTAGTTTACAATGAGATCTGAACTTTGGTCAAAACATGAAAGTTGTAGATAACATGTGTATCTATCGACTCACCAAAAATGAACACCAACTATTGAGATTTTATAGGTCAAAACCCCTTTCAAAATCTATGTTGAGTTTCAACCCTCAAGGGACACTTCTGTCACATATTTTTGTGTAGTCCAAAACCCCTATTTTTAGTGACCTACTCCACAAGTGGCCTACATGAACATTGTAGCGTATATATTAAAGTATTTTTTTCCTAAAAATAAGACCTTAAAGCCTCGGGATGATTCCCCAAAACTGTTTCAAACCCTCCGTCCAAAATCAGTTCTGCTAAGTTTTGGTAGCTGACAGACCCAATTTTCTAAAATGGCCAAAACATCTAACTTGTTCCAAACAATTACTCTTATCTCTAAACATGAAACTTGTAGGGGACATGTTGACCTAGAACATACTCCAAAATGGGAACATTTAGACTTGATATGATATCCCTAAACTGAGACCAACAGAGACACTTTTCTGACTAATTCTTTGAGCAAGTGCTGAACCGTTTTCATTTTTGTTAAGTTTTTCACCCTTTTGCCTTAGGTTTTGACTTTGGTGTTGAACATAAACGTTGTAAGAAATATTTTATTCTAAATCATCACCAAAAATCATAATCTAATTATAAGTCTAAGTACCTCAAGATGCTGCGGTACTTTAAAATTTAATGATTGGGAGAGAGTAATAAATGGTTAAGTTAAATCCTTAAACAAGTGAAGGATTTGGTAAGTGCATAGTACCCCTTAAACCAAATAAGAAAGTAACCATGGTCCCTAAAAATCAAGAAAATATTAAATGGTCAGAATTGTTTTAGTACTTTACATTCTAAGAGGGGTAGAACTCCGTGTTGACGGTTAAGTCATGTTTGCTTGCTAGGCATGAAAGTTTTGTTACCCGAGAGCAAGCTTAGCTTGTTGTCAAAGGCTCGATTCGTATCCATATAAGATAAGGTGAGAGTGGTTAGCCATTATCTTGAACTTGAGTTTATGTAAATGATGCATGAAAATGCTTTGAAGTGTATGTTTTGAACTATGACCAGTTTAACGATTGCATGAATCTGTTATTTTCAAAAGCCATGATGTTTTTAATTCAAGTGTGCTATTCATGATATTTTGAGCTAGCATAATGTTATTATAAAAGTATGGTTAATGTTGTTTGGTTGTTTCCAAAGTTTCAAGTTACAAGAATTTTTGGCCATTTATATCCCGTTATGAGGAAGGTTACCCAACTATGGGTTTTTTATTTGTCCATTTAGGGGAGGTTTCCCATTAAGGGGGGTTTTTTACCTTAACGAATTTTGGGCTGAATCCTAGGTTTTATCACATACCACTCGTGCATGGTGGAGAGTGGTCCTCATTCCATCACCTTGCTATATGTGCATTGCGAATTGAGGTTACGATACCATCGGAACTCTCGGTCGTGAGGTTGACGACTACATGGACATTGTTGGGGTTTGAGTCTAGATTTGAGAAAGTGATCATGCATTTTAAATTTGTGGCGGTTAAGTCAGGAACATATTTCTGTTTGCAATACTAAGAATGTTCTGTATAATGTATGATATTTTCATGTTCAAGCAAATGCATCAGTTTATATATTTTCGTGAAAAATGTGATAAACTATTTTTAGAAAGAGTTTTCAGTTATCCTTAACTAAGTAACTAACTTTTCTGTTCATGATAATGCTAAGTGCACTCTCCTGTAAGCTCTGTGGTTGCAGATACCAAGAACGGCTAGGAGTTGATCCACCACACGCGTCATCGAGTAGTTTTAGTTATGGTGTTTGGAATCGTGTTGGTTCAATTTTCTTTTGTTTAGTTTTTAGTTTTGGTAGAGCTTCATGTATAAGACCCTAAAGGTTTTTTTTTTTGATGTTTTAGAAGTAATGTATGCCCTTGGGATGGCGAATTCCTAGTGACTCATGTATACCTCTTGTTACATTAAGGCGTTGTGGTTACTTAGAAGTTCTTATTTGGTCTCTTAGTATCTTTATCTCTTGTTTTTCTCTTTGGTCGCCAGCATGCGGCGGGATCACATCCCTTTATTCAAGTTTGGTGCCTTGCGGGAGCGGGATGTTACATCGACACCAAAGGCAATTCGAGTCGACACAAAAAGTCCCTCTCGAAAAGTTGAAGAACAAAAAGAGTTGACACCAATTGTATTTGTGTCGACACTGTTGAGTTGGAGAAGAATATAGAAATTTGAGTCAACACCAACAAAGATTTGAGTCGGCCCAACCACTTAAAGAACTAAGCCCTATAAGATTTATGTCGATCCAAAACAAATTGTATCGACACATGCGACAAAAATTCAAATTGTGCAGCTGAGTGCAACGGTTGAATTTTTGGCATTTATTGTTCTCACCTACCTCCAACGGTCATGAATCTTCAAGAGCCTATATAAGGAGTTTCTCTTCTGCATTTAAAACACATGGAGAATTACATTTACTATTGTATTGCTTGATTCAAAGACAAAATCTCTTAAGCTCTCATTTATTGCTCATAACTCGAACTCTTGATTTTCATCTCTTTACTCCTCATTTATTGTCAACCATTTTGTAAAGAGAGCGAGTGATATTCATTATAATACCTCATTTATTGTATCTAAGGTTGAGTCACCCTTTATCCTTTGAGTGAATGAGTAAATCTCATCAAAGAAGAACTTAAGAGATTAGAAGAAAAATAGGGGTGTATTTTTTGTAGGATCGTCTTAATGTTGTAAAGGTTTTAAATGCACCTGTAAACATTTTACTTTAGTGAAAATTCTCAAGGAGAGTCTTGAGGAGTAGACGTAGGTTTGAAAGAAGCCGAGCCACTATAAATCTCGGTGTTCGATTCATTTTTTTTATCCCTAACATCTTTAATATCCGCATTACTTTATTCTTTGATTATACTTGTTATAATTGTTTGTGACATTAAAAAGTTTTCAAAAGGCTGTTTAAAATTGTTATTATCGTTTTAAAACCTAATTCACCTCCTCTTGGATTACCTAGAACAAATAGGGGCTAACTCTTGGGGTTGAGCCGTGCTTTTTAAATTATTCTGTTGGGATGGTAAAAACATTTTTAAAATGTTGGTTGATCTCCATGGTTAAATGGATGAGGTGGCAGAATGCCGTTGGACGTTTTGTATCTGACAGTGTGTATGTACAAACGTTTTTGTAGTTGAGCAATGTGTTTTTAATAATTCCATAGATGTGTTGTAGCAATGGGTGTGTATTTGGGCCGATATTGCTCCTTGATAAAAGTTCAAAAACTTTGTGTAAGTAGGTGCTTCGCTACTTCTGGTTAATCTCCGTAAATGAAGTGGTTGCCCAAGTGGGATGCGTTTGTTGTTATAACTCCCGTATAGAACTTGTCAATACCTAGCCGGTTATTGGATGCCCCAGACCTACGCTAATGGATGAGAGTTTATAGTTGTTACCTTTGTCTCCGGTGCAACAGAGTCAGTGCATAGGAATCATTATCGATTGTGGAAACCGAGTTGAAAATAAAGTTTTGTTTATGCTTTCTTAAACTGTTGGACGTTATTTAGATTAGATGAAAATGTGTGGTTTTGAGGTTGAAAAACTGTTTTGAGGTTTGTGAAGTTGAGTCGTTATATGTTATGTGATCGCATATCCTATTTTTACTTCGTTAGATCCTGTTCCTATTGTGTTTCGGCTCACGTTGTGGGATTTAAAAACTTTTTAGGTGAATTTGATCATGTAAATTGATCTCGGTGAGCCCCGGGAGAGGCAAAGACAAAAACGTTGTTGTTATTTGTAGTAGTTTTTTTTTTAAATCGGTGATTACCACCGCTTGTTGTTGGATCATGTAAAAGAGTTTATGATTCGAGATTAAAAGCATGTTTTGTAAGTTGCGAGGCCTTTAGATTCAATGCATGTATGTTGTATGACTTATGAGAGGAACTGTGGATTGGTTGTTGTTTTTCGTAGTTATGTATTTATTAGGGTTTGTATACCAAAAACTATATTCTTAATATTTAATTTTATTTTTTAATAAAATTAATTAATTTTTTTATGAGAATCTTAATGAGCAATATTTGCATATTATTTCTTTAATGTTTTGCATGAATGTCTTTTATTTTGTATAGTATTTAATCTAGTGTATATAGTACGGCTTACACACAGAAGATCAGATTTTAAATTTTTGTAGAATATAAATTTTATGTTTATAGTTTAGATGGAAATGGACATATCATCGGGACGATTATATCACAGAGTTTTAGTATGCCTGTCTTGGCTGCAGAAAATAGATAATAGCGTCGTTTATTATTCTGAATCTCTGAGTTAGGGTAACTAATTTTGTACTGACTATATAAATTAATACATACCCCAAGGTTATTATAAATAATGCTTATGCTCTTAATCCTGAAATAATTATTAATTTACATATATTTAACATTCGTTATTTTGATTCATTAGATGGTGCGATCTTATATGGGTCTATATTTTTGGTAAAGTAGATAGCGATATTATTTATATAGTGAATATTAATTATTGACGGAATTCACGTTCTGAAAGATCGAGATTGACGATACTCCCTTAAGGAAGCTTATAAGTTTTGACCAGGTCAAATCCTGTAGGTCGATTTGATTATTTAGTGGTCAAATAAGTTAAGCATGAGGGTTTAAGGAATTTTAAAATGCCAATTAAGTTAAATTGTCAGTAATTAAATTTAATTGGTAGGTATCAGAAATCTTAATGTGGAAAAAAATGTTAAGCATTTAATAAGAGGAGCTTAATGCAAGATGGTCTAAAGATTATGGGTCAGAGTGTAATTATAATTCTTTAGTGGTGTAAATTGTAATTTAGTATTTTATAGAAATTGCAGAAACTGCTAAAAGATTTTCATAACTACAGATACCACTGTGAAGTTTGCTTAATTGCAGAAATTATTGGATGGATATCTGTCACACTAGGAGTCTGATTCATAATTACTCTACAGGTCCCTACTGTGGCCCTATAAATATGCAAGTAAGTTGAACCATATTCATAATTTGTCTTCAAGATTAATGTTGTCCAGGTTCTGTCAATACGAGTTCTCCATAGATTATAGGCTACACTACATTCGAGAATCGCATAAGGGTATCGGTAGAATGTCTTACGGGAGTTTCAAATCGGAATCAAAATCGTAGTTGAAGATTTGACTGGTAAAAAGCTATTCTTCTAAATTAACTGTGGTTGCACTAGTTTTTATTTTGATTGTTCATCATCAAAAATTTTATCTAGAGTTGCCCGTCTAGTTAATTTTTTACCGAAATTCATTTACAAAAATAATGATCTTGATGGTTTTGCATTCAACAATTAGTATTAGAGTCGTTTTATTTTTTGTTTATAGTTTATCGGGGTCGGATAGTTTTAGAACTGTACTAACTCGATTTTGCAGGCGTTCTAATCCCAATTTTATCATTATCATATTATATTTCATGTTTGATTGAATAGTTTGGATAATGATTTATTTTTTTAATTACGAGGGTTCATCGTGATAGATTAAAATTTTTTCTAGTATTGAATATGAGCCTTCAGGATATAGGTATCGATGTAATAGCTAATTTTATGTCTTTAAATATCTGTTTAGATTATTTAAGAATATGTTGAATATCTAAGAACATGAAGAACAGGCGGCGGCACCGACAGTGGTTTTGGATTTTTATGGACGACGAATCGCTGTAAGTTTTTTAACGGGTTTTAAACAGTTTGTATTGATAAATTTTCTGTATTATTTATGCATTAAAAATAGTAACAAAAATAAATCAAAATAGCAAGAAAAAATAGAAAAAATTGCTTACCACTAGCGGCTTTGCCGGCGGCAGTTCGACAGCGATTTTGTTAATTTTTTGGGTAACTTTTTGAACTATTTTTTGAGAAATTTTTTAGACATAAAATAGCAGTAAACATACCTTAGAACATTGTCCAAAAATCATTAAAAAAAAAATTGGGCCAAACAGTGGAGGAAAAGCCAGGCAGCGGAAGCAATTTGTCGGCGGCAGCAGCTTTCGGGGCTATTTTTTGGGACTTTTTTGGACTGTTTTCGAGATGTTCTTGGAAGCATAATGTTTCTGGATATTTGAGTTATTTTTTCAAAAATTATAGGTGCCAAAACATCACCGAAAAAAGCCCAAACAAATAGCTGTTTGGGGCGGCGACGCAGCGGAGCGGTGGTGGCTGTTTTGAGCAGTTTTTCGGGCTATTTTCGAGGTGATTTTTTGATAGAAAAATATTACTTTTTGAGAGCTATTTTTTGGTATAAAAATTATTGAAAATAGAGCACCGAGGTAGCAACAAAAGCTGCATGAAGCAGGCAGCTATAGGTGGCAGCAGCGGTGCAATGGTGGTCGGCGGTGGAGGGCTATCTCGGGACTATTTTTGATCATTTTCTAATATGATTGAAGATCGTGATATGATATACTAGTATATCACACAGTATTAAGGAATTCTGATGCAATCATGATACATGAATCAGAGAAAAACATAGATTATTACAACTTATCTTCAACAGAAGACTGAAATGCTTCAGTATTTCACTTTGATCATAAAACTAACATATATATACATATCGTGTTTATATATATATGGACTGTGTGGATGTTGTATGTATATTTTATTTATTCTGTTAATTTAATTAATTTAAAAATTCAGTTTTAATTAAAATATTTTCTAAGGAAAAATAAAATTAAGTTTTTTTTAATTAAAGTTTTTAATTAAATGAAAAAATTTTAGATATTTTATTTTTTACAAAATATCATGTTTAAGATGATTTTTCATAAAATCAGATATTTTTAAAAAACGTGAAAATTAATTTTGAATTTTAACTTAATTAAATGAAAAAAATTTAATCAAAATAAATTATTATTTTTTGAAAAATATGAAACAAAAAATAAAATAAATAAATGTATTTAATTACTACCTTAGCTGAAAAGCTGAAGGAAAAACTGTGCATTTATTAAATTTTATTTTTTATGCATTTAAACATGAAAAGATAGTTTGACAAATTGAAATCTTTAAAATTGTGTACACAGAAATATGCTTAATTCTTTCAGATCGTGTAGTTTTTAAAATTAATAAATTTATTTTAATTAAATGAATTTTTATAACCCTAAAAAATATTTTTAAAATCTAAGTGAGAGAGAAAATTTATTCACAGATAAATACCGCGATCTCCATCACCAGTTTGTAGGCGATGCAATTAAACCATACGTATTGACAGTAAAGCCTTTTTTCCCATCAGACACATTAATTGCGATATCACTAGTACAAACCTCCCTTATGGATAATTCTAGATAATTATTAATGTGGATCATTTCTCCATCTGAATGGTTCATTGCGAAGCGATTGATTTGGAATTTGATGATGGTTAACACTTTGTTGTATATAATAGTATCATCTCCATATGAGTCACTATTATTATATACTGGATTGAAATTTTATCAGTTATTTAATTCTACTTGGTAGGGTTAGTTGTCTAGATAGTAAAATTAATAGGAACTGACCTGTCTGATCATACGATGAATAGCAAATGTCCTCCCATTGAGGCATGTTATTCACAGGGTACCAGGTTGCTGGCAAATTTTTTTTAAAATGGTAGAGGGAACCAAATTAAAATAAATTCAAAATTTTTCTCGTCATAATTAACGATTTTTTAATTATGTAATTATCTGAATTAAAATAATTTTCAACTTACTCGCTTTAATACTCAAAGAAAACAAACTTACAGGACCAAACTATGTTGACTGAAAACGAAACTTGGGCATGGTTTTAACTGTCGAGGATTACAAATTTGTATTAACTGAGAAATGTCCACCGGTACCTGATGTGGGGGGGACCGTACTGAAAACCCAAGCATATCAGAAGTGGTAGAAAGCTGATCAGATGGCTCGCTGTTACATTTTAGCTTCAATGTCAAATATTTTGCAGCATTAGCATCAGTCTATGTTCAGTGCCTATGACATGATTATAAACCTCAAAGAAATGTTTGAGGATCAAAATCGTATTGCTAGACATGTGACCACGAAATCTCTAATGAATGCAAACATGGCTAAAGGCATCCCAGTAAGGGATCATGTTTTGAAGATAATCAGTCTTCTGAATGAGCTAGAGATCTTAAGAGCTAAAATTGACGAAAAAATCCAGGTCGATATCATACTCCAATTGCTTCTTAAAAGTTTTAAGTAATTTTACCAGAATTATACCATGAACAAGCTCAGCTTTTTATTGGTATAACTTCTTAAGAAACTTCAAGCAGCCAAAGGTGTTCTTAGGAAGCCAGATTCTATGTATGTGGTTGAGAAAGGTTCTTCATCTAAGCCGAAAAGAAAGAAGAAGAAAAAGGTCAGACACAGGGAGGCACAGCTACAAAAGCAGTTAAGGGACTAAAAGTTAGTGTGAAGAAGTCGAGAGGCAAGTGCTATCATTGTAACTAGTTTGGGCATTGAAAAAACTAGTGTTCAATTTTTCTCAGTAAGTAGAATAAACTAGGTAATTTTTATTTACTGGTGGTTGAAACATTTAGCAGTGCTATCTACCAATACCAGGTGTGTAGATACGGGAGCTACTAATTATGTTTACAATTCTTTACAGGGGTTCCAGGAAACCAGGCAGCTCAGTGACGAAAAAATATACCTACATATGAGCAATAAGACAAGGGTGGCAGTAGTTGCCGTAGGAGATATCACTCTCAATTTTAGTAGAGATAGGATACTTTTTCTGAAAGATTGTTTTTATGTATCTTCAATTATAAGAATTTAATTTCAATCTCAAGCTTAATTAAGAACAAATATTCTGTTCATTTTGGTGACTCTGTCATTATAAAGAAAAATAAGCATTTTATTTATTATGGTACATTGGTAGATAATCGGTACGTTGTATCTCCTATCTCTCCTATACTACAACTAACTGAAATGAATAACACATCTAATTTACCATATAAGAGAAGAGAAAGTTTCATTCTTTAATAAATCAAACATTTCTTTGGCACTTATGGTTAGTTCATATTAATCTAAAAAAGATAAACAAACTAGTAGTAGATGGACATTTGAGTTCATTGAAAGTAGAGGCACTTCCAATCTATTAATCTTGCTTAGAGGGTAAGATGACCAAGAGGCCATTTTCGGCCAAAGACTATAGAGCTAAAGAACTGTTGGAGCTGGTTCATTCTGATGTGTTTGGTCCTATGACAATTCGGGCTAGAGGTGACTTTGTGTACTTCGTCAGTTTCTTTGATGACTACTCAAGGTATGGATACATTTACCTGATGCACTGTAAGTCTGAATATTTTGAGAAATTCAAAGAATTCAATGTGGAGGCGGAGA
Organism: Heliamphora exappendiculata; assembly: GCA_034768845.1. Taxonomy (NCBI): domain Eukaryota; kingdom Viridiplantae; phylum Streptophyta; class Magnoliopsida; order Ericales; family Sarraceniaceae; genus Heliamphora; species Heliamphora exappendiculata. Next base: position 16,726,798 of record JAOTRH010000020.1, on the reverse strand, counting down.
AGCGTCTAGGTAAAAGTACCAAATCACTACGATCTAACCGTGGTGAAAAATACCTCTTTTGAGAATTTAGGGATTACCTGTTAGCAGAATGAATTATATTTCAGTTGACTGCACCTGGCACTCTGCACCAGAATGGTGTAGCAGAAAGAAGGAATAGAACTCTTATGGAGATGGTAAGGTCCATGATAAGTTATTCAGGTTTACTCGATTCATTTTGGGGACTCACTTTAGAGATGAAAACTTACATTCTGAACTTGGTACATTTTAAGTTAGTACCTTCTACTCCCATAGAATTGTGAGCCAAGCATAAGCCTAGTCTGAAACACATTCGGATTTTAGGGTGTCCAGCACATGTGCTGAAAAAAAACGCGGGTAAGTTAGAACTGAGGATAGAAATCTATTTCTTTATAGGGTATCCTAAGGGAACGAATGGTGGTATATTTTATAATCCTAAGGATTAGAAGGTTATTATTAGCACCAATGCCCGATTCTTGGAAGAGAATTATATTATGGATTATAGGCCCAAAAGCAATATTGTTCTAGAAGAGATGAAAGAAAATACCAGTAGAACAGAAGAAAAAACATAAGTTACTGATATTCCATTGCCTCATCATAGTGGAAGGATTATCGGGACAGATGCAAATCAAGAACAGGGTGCTGATGCGTAGGGTTCAGATTCTGCATAGTGTGTTACTACCAGTATATAGACACAGATAGTACCTCGTCGTAGTTGGAGGGTTATTTATCAACTTGATCGGTATATATTCTTAGGAGAGTCTTTTGACAAGATCCCGGCAGAACTAGATACTGAGTCCTATAATTACAATGAAGCACTTCAGGACAAATATGCAGATTTTTGGTAAAAGGCTATGAATTTAGATATTTCTTTAACACCATTATCATCATTATTCTATCCACATATTTCTTTCAATAATATAAATGGCGTATCTGAATTAACAACGCATTCTAAACTAAAGGTCTCATGCTATCATTCAACAACAGCTCGTGCTGCAAAATATACATATAGCAACGTTTTAGAAAACTCTTCGCATAATTACTTGTTTCAAGATAATAGCTAAGTACTCTTACCTGGATTAGATAATATGCAAATCACCTCTTCTCAATGATCCTCAACTCAAACCTCTGGTGACAAAACTCCAGTGTCTAGAAATTAATTAAAATTGTACATAAACGTAAGGCACCAACTTTTATTGTCAAGTGGTAAAGGAAGCTTCTGGTTTTCGAGTTGGTTCTACGGTTGATAACTCAAACCTATTACTTTTAAGTCTTAAAAAAAAATTTATTATAATATTTCATTAATCCTTGCAGTCAAATAATCACTTTCCAAGATTTGGCATCGCTCATGGTAAGTAGTTCACTTACTAAGCATTGCTCATCATTTTTAACTAAAAATTCAGATTCTATGATATTCTCATCATAAAATATGTTTAAAATACTAATTCTCAGTAATTTGTTACAAAATTTTATGGGGTGATAGATATTTATGTTAAGCACAATTTTCTTGAAGGAAGCTAAGCTGTGCAGTGTCTCTAAGCAGGGCCAAAAATTTGTTGAATATAAAAGGTCCAAAAACGATGCTGTTTGGTAAAAGCGACTTTTAGGAAAGCCTGTTTGGTCAAAATCATTCCAAATAAATTTTATATGAAATATAATTCCAAAATCTAGCAATTGAAATAAAGATTGACATGAGGGAATTTGTTTGGAATTTTTTAAAATTTGGCAAAATGGATTTTTTTAAATATTTTGGCATAAAAGCGTAATAATTTTATTTGGGGTACTTAGACATCATTGTAGGTTTTATCAAAACTCACACATGCTAAAACTAACTTCATCAAGCTCCAATAAAAATAGATTTGGAAAAAGACTCTGTTTGGTTTCTTAGAAAATTCGGAAGGTTCAAAAGGTGACTTTTTCTTTATTTTTCTTCGGTAAACTGGTTCTATTCTTGTTTAACTTAGATTACGGGTTCATTCATGTGATAATTCCTAAAAAAACTAGTGACCACAGAGGTTCTAACATGCTCATAACCTATTCATTTAGGTCATGGAAAATAAAACAACCAACAAGGTGTAATCTCAATCGATTTTTCTTAGCTATCTCTTATTCGATTTGTTTTCAACCTCTTTGTTTCTAAGTTTGTTCTTGGGTCTTTCAATCTTATTAAATGTGGTCGAGAGGGGTTAGAGGAGAAGGTTAACAATAGTTCTTATGAGTTCTTACCTTGAATACTTGATCAAAGATGTTTAGGATTTAGCTTTAGCCCACCCGAATCAATTTCTTCTTTCTTTTCTTCTTTCTTTCTTTCTTTCTTCTTCTTCTTCTTCTTCTTCTTCTTCTTGTTAGGGTTAGTATACTGAAAATTATATTTTTAGTAATTAATTTTATTTTTTAATAAAATTAATTTTTCATTGTATGAGAATCTTAATAAGCAATGTATGTATATCATTTCTTTAATGTTATACATGGATGTCCTTTATTTTATATAGTATTTAATCTGGTGTGTGTAGAGTATAGCTTGCACACAGAAGATTAGATTTTAGGTTTTTACAGAATATAAATTTTATGTTCACAGTTTAGATGAAAATGGACATACCATCGGTACGACTGTAGCACATAATTTTAGTAGGCCTGTTTTGGTTACGGAGAACAGATAATAGCGTCGTCTATTATTTCGACTCTCTGTGCTAGTACACTTTGTGTGTATTGAATGGGACACATTGGGGTAATTAATTTTATACTGACTATATAAATTAATTCACATCCCAAGGTTATTATGAATAGTTCTTATACTCTTAATCCAAAAATTATTATTGATTTGCGTATATCTAGTATTCGTTGTTTTGATTCATTAGAGGGTGCGATCTTATATGGGTCTATATTCTCGGTGAGTTGGATAGCTGTATTATTTATATGGTGAATATTAATTATTAACGAAATTTACGTCCCGAAAGATTGGGATGGACGATACTTTCTTAAGAAAGTTTATAAGTTTTTACCGGGCTAAACCTTGTAGGCGGATTTGATTATTCAGCGGTCAAATAAGTTAAGCAGAAGGGTTTAAAGAATTTAAAGATGCAGATTTAATTAAATTGTCAGTAATTAAATTTAATTGACGAGTATTGAGAATCTTAACGTAGAGAGAAATGTTAAGTATTTAATAACAGGAGCTCAATGCAAGATGGTCTTGAGATTGTAGGTCAGAGTGAAATTATAGATTTTTAGTGGTGTGAACTATAATTTAGTGTTTTATAAAAATTGCAGAAACTACTGCAATATTTTTATAATTACAAAAATTGTTGGATGAGTATATGTGTTACACTAGAAGTCTGATTTATAATTACTCCACAGGTCCTTACTGTAGCCCTATAAATATGTGGGTAGGCAGAACTATATTCATAACTTGTCTTCAAGACTAAAGTTGTCTAGGTTCTGCTGCTACAAGTTCTCGATAGATTATAGCCCATACTATATTCAAGAATCGCATAAGTGAATACAGTAGAAGGTTTGACAGAAGTTTCAACTCGGAATCAAAATCGTAGTTGAAGATTTATTCGGTAAAAAGGTATTCTTCTAAATTAACTGTGGTTGCACGGGTTTTTATTTTGATCGTTTATCATCAAAAGTTTTATATGGAGTCTGTTTTGGCATTTACCCGTCTAGTTAAATTTTTTTATCAAAAATCGTTTACAAAAATAATGATCTTGATAGTTTTGCCTCCAACACTTCATTCCCAAGAACTCACTCTCTCTCTAGACTCACTGAGCTTTACCAAATTTTTGTGTGTGAAGAATCGAAGAACAAGGGTGCTTTATATAGGCATGGAGGTTGGGTGATCTTTATGGCAAAGTACAAAAGGAAGGTTCTTAGAAAGTCACTTGGAAGATTGTCTTGGAGAAAAAAGAAAGGTACTTGGAAAGACACAGAAGATTATGTTGCATTTCCATGAGATATATGTATATATAAATTTAAATACAGATATTTTGGCTCAGAAGATGATATATTTATACATATTTTGAATTAATTACCCCAAAAAGTAATCATTTAATCTTTTTATCAAAGTTTACACTTTTCCCCAAATTAGGGGTGATTTTTCCTTAAATTAGGGAATTGTGGGGCCCACCAAAAATTGGTCTTTCTTTTTTTTTTTTTGGCATAATTTAAAGATTTTTGTATTTAAAATCCCATGGGTCAAAAATTTGGGCCAAATGACTTAAATGTTGGGCTTAACTTTAACCTCTTTTGGGCTTGATCCAAATGTTTCTTTTAAATTTTTCCATGGGCCTAAATTGATGATTTTGGGTCTGACTTTAGTTGGGTCATTCTTCCTACTTGGAACTTACTCTTAGTTTTGGGTCTTCTTTGTGCTTGGATTTCATTGAAGAATTGGGTTTTAATTTCACTTTGGTCTTATTTAAGTTTTGGGCCAAATCCTCTATTTCATTCTTCTTTGAGCTTAAGGACTTAGGCTCCCAACTTTGTAATTTTAAACCAACACTAGGTTTAGCCCATCCCAAATTTCGAGTTCAAGAAGACTCTAAGTTTAGATTAGCTCTTCTTTAGGGAGTTAGGTTCAGAAATTTACTTGCATAGCTGACGTACTAATTAAATTTGATTCATATTTTCTTTCATATTAGTTTCGAGAATAAGGGTTATTACATAATATCTAACCTACTCTCTATTTAGAAATTTACTAAAGATAACAATTTTGTCGTTATCTTTAATTCTGGTTTCTTTCTAATTCAGGACAAAACAACGAAGAAAATTCTTTATAAAGGATCAAATGTTCAAGGTTTATACCACTTGTCATCTTTAACCAAGCCCTCCTTAGTCTCGGTATCTCAGGCTTTGTTGAGTTCCACTTTTTAGTCACCCACAGCTGCTCTGTCTATTTAGCATAATCGTTTAGGCTATTCCATTGGCAAACTTAACTGCCTTACAAAGTTCCTAAATACTTACAGCATAAACTTTGAGCCTTATACTCATTGTTCTACAGCTAAAAGTCATATATTACCTTTTACAAACTCTACTACTGTTGTAAATAAGCCTGGTTCACTAATACATGCACGGTGATGTTTAGGGCCCTTTTAATGCTTTAAATTCAACATTTAAATACTACTTTTTGTTTGTACATGAATTTAGTAAATTCACTTGGTTATATCCTCTTAATTATAAGAGTGAAGTACCCTATAAGTTCATTGAATTTACAGCTTATTTTCAAAACAAATTTCAGACACAAATCTAATGTGACGCCCCATACTCCGGGTACTTCAGGACATATATAAATATAAATAAAGAGATATTCTAGCAATTCATTCATATTTACATACGCTAGTTATTACATCATAAAAGAGTTTTAAACCGTTCAAAGTACTTAACTATTACAGTTTTACTAAGAAATTTCAAAAATTATACTAAGCACGAAAGAACTGAATATAAGAACAAAAGCTGAGGTCTCGACTCGTCAGAATGCATCAGCGAAATTCACGTGTTCTTAGAATTCACCCTGTTCTTCAAACTCTTCTTCTCCCACTAGAATGACTTCCTCCAAGAACTCCTCCTCACTTAGGCACGAATGCTATGAGCCAAGACCCAGAAGTAAAACACTCTAACCTTCTAACTAATTTCACAGTACAAAATTTACCACAACACATATCAAATAACACCAAATACAGTTTATAGTCAAGGAGACAGACAAAATATATGACAGGATAGAAGACAAGTCAGAAAGCATGCATTTATGAGATGTCGTATTTGTAAGCAGATGCCCAACCCAACATACACCCAGATTATAATAGGGATTCCACACCGGAAATCACTAGAGTACACTTGATGGGACTTTGATCACCAAACCTATCCTTGCCTCGTTGCGAATAGTAACCGCGTCGCTGGGCGTCATGCCACAGCTGTTTTACTCAATAGCAACGGCGTGGGGGCGGGCCAACCAATATAATCATCCATTCTTATCTGGGCCAACCAAAATAATCAAAGTAACAATGCGCAACAATCCCACATTATGAACTAGGATGCTCGTTTGGTGTCAACCCAAAGTCTAAATCATCAAAACTAAAATGCTAGCGACGAACCCATGGTGCCTAACAATCTCCATAAACCATTTCAAACACCGGAGACGCACCGATGGTGTATAACCCAAAATCATTTCAAACACCGGAGACGCACCCAGGGTGTATAAACTAAAGCATTTCAAACACCGGGGACGCACCCATGGTGTATAAATCCAAATATTTTTGAAAATAACAACCAGGGACGCTCTAGACTGAGAATCAAGAACGACAATTTCAATACAGCCCATCCCAACAATGGTTTGCACAGATGGACTCCAATATACCATGATGCAAGTGACAATGCTCATAATGTGTACCATTGATCTCAAGTGTAACAATTTATAGAATAGTATCAACTAGCATGGCAAGGTTCATGGTACAATTCGCAAAGCATAAGGTACAAGTATGTAAAGCACAAATTATAATTCTCAAGATATGATTCAACATGATAACATGAGTTATAAATCATCATATATTCACTTAGAAACACTAATCAACTAATTTAAACCAATAATCATATAGAACTCGGGTCTCACAACAAGGTATTCACACATACACTTAGCAACTTTTGAGGTGCCTAGACTTGGAATCAAGTTATGATTTTTAAACACCATTTAGATAAAAATATTTTTTACAACTCTCATGTGTAACACCAAGACCAAAACCTAAGGCAAAAGGGTGAACAAAACATTCTAAGTAAAAATAGTTTAGCACTTTTCTCAAAATTTTACCAAATATATGCTTATGTTGGTCGCGATGTTGGGATATCCAATCAAGTTCGAATAAGCCCATTTTTTAGTATGTTCTAGTTAAACATGTCCCCTATAAATTTCATTTTTAGAGCTAAGGGTAGTTGTTTGGAACAAGTTGGCCTTTTTGGCCATTTTAGAAAATAGGTTCTGTCGGCCGCCTAAACTCAGCAGAGCCAATTTTGGACAGAGGGTTTGAAACCATTTTGGGGTATCATCCCGAGGATTTAAGGTCTGATTTTTGGGAAGAACGTAGGTCAATATGTTAGCTACAATTTGTATGTTGACCACATTTGGAATAGGTCACTAAAGGTAGGGGTTTTGGGCTATATAAAAATATGTAACAGAAGTGTCCCTTGAAGGCTGAAACTCAACAGAGATTTCAAAGAAGTTTTGACCTATCAAAACTCAGTAATTTGTGGTCATTGTTGGTGTCTAGATAGATATACATGTTATCTACAACTTTCATGTTTTGAACAAAGTTCGGATGTCACTTTAAACTAGGGTTTCCAAGTCAGTAGTGTTGACTGGTCGAAAAATAACATACTTTGGTAAAATTGTAATATCTCGAGTTCTACTTATGTAAATGAGTTGAAAATAACTTTGGATGAACGATAACACAAAAAATAAAAATCTGAACATAAATAACATACTTAGATCAATTTTCTACATTGAGTTATGGCGTTCCAAAGTTCAGGGCAGAAACATCTATATTCTCAAAAATCAAGTCTCTTAGGGTTCAAGTCTTCTACTTATGTCATGTTAAGTTTTTGTTCCATTTCTTTGTGTTCTTGTGTTTTAGACTTTAATATCAAGGCTCTAGAAGACTTAGAAGTCACCAATATCAAAGATAACAACATACAACAACATCTCATATAATCCATAAACATAACAGTCCCAAATTTCCAACTCTGATGCCTTTTCGATTTGATTTTGGTTCTCGATTCTTAGAGTGTTTAAAAGGATGTGTTGGGAGATATTTTGAGGGATATTAGACATAAGATTTATAGGTTTTACTTACTTGTTTGAGGGCTCAAGGAATGATGGTATGGAAGGACTTAGCTTTTATAGAAACACCACTCCTTGGTTCCTTTTCCTTCTCCTCCTTCTTTCTCCTTCTTCTCTCTTAAACTTGTGGAATACCTCAAGAACACTCAACCAAGCCTTTCTCTCTCTATATGTACGAAAATAACAAGTGGAGAAGAGGGTGTTTGGCTTGGTTTATATAGGCAAAGGCTAGAGGACACAAGGGGGATAAAAGGTACCTTGAAAGAGATTTTTTTCTTCATTTTAATTCATGAGATATGAATTGATTTGAATGGGTTCATCCTTTGAGGGCTAAAAATCAGATATGGAGAAGAAAAATATAGCTAGGGGGCTGTTTGGGGGACAAAAACCTGACCCCACATCAATCCAGGGATTTTACATTGGTTTGCGTGCCATTTTGTGCAAAAAAATGCATTAAAAGTTAATTTGATGTATCTTTTTAGTATTTTTTTCCTACTGAGACCTATTATTTTAGTATGTTTATGATAAATATAGTATTTTTATGTATTAGCATAATTTTCATAGCAATTGATTAATTCATATCATAATTTTCATAATTTTCATAATTTTAAAAAATAAATATATTATTTTTGTTTGCTTCTGTTAATGTATAACACTATATTATTATGTATATTACTTGTTCAATAAGTGTTGGATCATTATAAGGCTTAATTTAATACTTTTTTCATCATTTTAAGCTAAAAAAGAAAGCAAAGTCACTTTTTGGCGCATTTCCCAAGGTGGCCTGCCACTGAGGGGTATTTTTGGTATTTTTAATATTATTTTGTCATTTTCTATTTAATTGTACTTAAATCCTTGATTCAGGGCATCTATATATCAAAATTTAGATTTTTAAGACTTTTTGCTGTATTAGGGGCAAAACAGTCATTTTATCCTATTTATGAGAATTTTTTATTTTTAATTTATTATTTCATGATATTTACTTCGTTTAGAATGTTAGGAGTCTCTCTGGGTGCTAAGGTTTTGTTGCCTATGTTTTGGACCTTTTAGGATTTTCGGGCTGAACTTAGGATTTTTGGTTCGAGTTTGGGTTTTGAACCTCATCCGTGTTCTATACCCTTGTAGACTATCCGTCACAAATACTAGGGTCCGATCAGGATCGTTACATCTAAATTTTTCGAACTGATGGTGGCACTATGTTTTTAAATAAACAACTGAAATCTTTTCTAAACTCCAAGGGTATAGTTCACCAATATAGTTTCCCTTATACTCCACCTCAGAATGGGGTTGGCAGGAGAAAACACATGCATATTATTGAAACCGCAATAGCCCTCCTCCATCAGTCTGTTATGCCCATCCAGTTTTGGTTTGAGGCAGTTGCAACAATCACATACCTTATTAATAGGTTACCATCCTCTCAACTTTCCAATATGACTCCATTTGAAACCTTATTTCAATCTTTACCAAACTACGATATTCTCAAGGTATTCGATTTTTAGTGTTTTCCTTGGATGCGACCTTACAACCCACATAAGCTTGCGCCAAGGTCCAGGGTTTGTGTTTTTGTTGGTAATCACCCTATGGTTAAAGGGTACAGATGCTTAGATCCTCTCACTAGGAAAGTCTACCTCCCTCGTCATGTTCTCTTCAATGAAACTATTTTCCCATTTGCTGCTAGTTGCTCTGCTGTGCCTGCTCCTCTTCTATCTAATCTTTGCAACTATTTTTGGTCTCCTTCATTCACATGCACAGCTTCTAGTTCTACTACTTCTTCTCCTACTACTTTTAATTCTTCTCCTAGTTCTTTTAACTCTTCTTCTAGCTTCCCAGCTTCTACTTCTACTTCTTCTACTTCTAGCTTCCTAGCTCCTTCATTCTCTCCCTCACCAGTTAACCATCATTCTTTATCTACTTCTATACCCATTAACTCTATTTCTATTGACTTACCTATATCATGTCCTGCCACTTCAGCTCCATCTCTCAATTATCACCTCATGATCACTAGATCCAAATCCCTCTCTAATCCAACTATGTTTGCCTCCCTTGCTTCCACTGATTTGTCCCTTGATCATCGAGAACCCAACACATTTAAGGAGGCTCTTTAGTCTCCCAAATGGTTAGCTACCATAAAGGAGGAATTCTCAGCTCTTATGGTTTAACAGACCTGGACTTTCATTCCTCCTTCTACTGACAAAAATGTCATTACTTGCAAATGGGTGTTTAAACTTAAAAAGAACTCTAATGGTTCAATTGTGGGAAATAAGACTCGTCTTGTTGCCAAAGGTTATTTTCAAGAACCTGGTGTCAATTTTCATGACACCTTCAGTTTGGTTTCCAAACAACATACCATTCGTATAATTCTTTCCCTTGCTCTTCATTACAATTGGTCCATTAAGCAACTTGGCACTTCCAGCGCCTTTCTTCATGGTGTGTTAGATGATGAGGTATACATGGCTCAACCTCTGGCATTTCCAGATGCAGCCCATCCCCCTTATGTCTACAAATTGAAAAAGGCCATTTATGGCTTGCGCCAAGCTCCTCGAGCTTGGTACTCCACATTCTCTGCATTTCTTCTCAATCATGTCGATAGAAACAGCTATAATGGCCCATCTCTTTTTTATTACAAGACTGTTGCAACTATCACCATCCTCTTGGTCTATGTAGATGACATCTTACTCACAGGTAATGATTCGCAGCACATTACACATCTTCTCAATCATATGCATTTTGCATTTTCTATAAAGGAGCTTAGTGATGTTTCATATTTCTTGGGTGTCTCAGTTCAAGCAGTGTCTCAAGGCTATTTTCTTTCTCAACAAACATATGCTGCTAATATAATTGCAAAGGTTGGGTTAGCTCAGTGTAAATCTTGCCCCTCTCCTCAGTCTATTAAATCCTCCCTCTTGGATTCTTCTCCTTTTTCACAACCTACATTATATTAAAGTATTGTAGGAGCCCTTTAAGACCTAACTATCACTCGACCTCATATATCTCTGAGGCTGAATCAGGTTTGTCAGCATATGTCTTCTCCCATGAATACTCATTTCTCAGCTGTCAAACACATACTTCGGTATATTCAAGGAACACTGGACCATGGTTTGCTGTTTCAACCCCGCTTTCGCAGTCTTTCAGCTTTTTTGAACTCTGATTGGGCTGGTGATAGTGTTGACAGACGATCCACTTCTATGTTTTGTATCTTTCTTGGCTTCAACTTGATCTCTTGGTCTGCTAAGAAGCAATCAGTGGTCTCTAAGTCCTCTGCTTTAGCAAAGTACTAAGTTTAACTCACACAACAACTGAGATTTCCTGGCTAAAAATGCTACTCCATGATCTTCGTCTCTCTTCATCTACCCTAACTCTTTGGTGTGATAACAGCTCTGCAATTTCCCTTGGCACTAACCTAATGTTTCATGTCAGATCGAAACACATTGAAGTTGATTTCCGTTACATTCGTGACAAGGTTGTCTCCAAAGAAATTGCTCTTAAACATATACCATCTCTTGAACAAGTGGCTGATATCTTCACTAAGCTACTAATTGTTTCTCGGCTTTGATATATGAATGACAAGCTCTTCGTTTGCTCTTCACTTATTATTCGCTTGCGGGGTACTGATAGTGTAACATAAACAATAGACATAAGGGACCTCTGTATGTGTATGTGAGTGCATGATAGAAAATGGTTAGTTAGTTAGGAAGCTTAGTTAAACGGTGGTTAGTGCCAACTGTGGCTAACAACATTTGTATATAAGGACCAGGATCGGAGCAGTAGAAGCTTGAGGACTGTATTATCTCATATGGAATGAAATCTTTTCACGCACTATCATTATTCAGTCCAGCTCATTGTTGATTTATATTTTTTACAAATTCAGAAGTATAGAGCTGCGCAAAGGAAATTTTTGGGAGTGCCGATGTAAAGATTATTTTCAATTATTTTAGACTTTAGACGGATCAAAGAGTGTAATAATGAATTTTTGTGGAGGTTTAATATTCTTAGAATTACATTTTATCTTGAAGATTATTAAAATTTATGCTTAAGTATAAATTTAATAATTGCTAATTTTATGAGAACACAAAAATTTATTTGTGTTAGTATTGTTGGCTATTTTCGGTATTTGAAAAAACCGCCGGAGTCTGTACCGCTTTTTGTTTTGTGTATGGTCGTATGCTCTGTCTTGTATCTCCGGCTCTCGTCTTCGCCAGATCTTGCTCCCGTTAACTTTCTAGACATCTTTCGGTAACCCCGACAAGGTATTTGGCCTCACTTACGCACAATCATTGCATGTTTAGGTTATGTTCCGTATAAATTGTCTTTTACAACTGCATGCATGGTTCCTAGGGCTTGCATGGGGCTTAAGTCTCTGGCTCTCGCAAAGCGCTTGAGCGCCCTTGAGCGCTCGCTAGGCACTCGTATAGCGCTTGAGCGCCCATATTCTAGTGAGCAGCGCTCGCTTGGCGCTCGATAGGTGCTTGAGCGCCCTTCTTGTCACCTTTTCCAGTATATAGTGCTCGCTTGGCGCTCGTATGGCGCTTGAGCACCCCAATTCCAGTGAGCAGCGCTCTTAGAGCACTCGCTAGGCACTTGAGCGCCTCTGGTACCTTGTGTGTCACAGTTCACGCGACTCGCCCCTGTTTTGATGAAAATTCAATGCACTCGCAAAGCGCTCGTTTGGCGCTTGAGCACCTATACGCGCTCGCTAAGCACTCGCTTGGCGCTTGAGCACCTCGCCCTTTTTATCAACCAATCCTGGTTGAGCTCTATTTTTGTATATAAGCATAACAGTGCACGTCCATTAGGTTAACTAGAGTGTCCCTAATTTTCTGAGAAGGCTACTTTCTCTCTCAAAGAGCCTTTCCTTTACTCCATCTTTCTTCCTTCTTTTGTAGCAACCTAAGGGCATTCATTAGTGTTTTTTAAACACCTTAGGTTGTGTATTCTTGTTTAAAATCATATTCTCTTTCTTATACACTCATTTTTGTATCATTCACACACTTGGCCGAGTTGACTCGGAGCCGTCGTTCAACGGAGATCGGGTCGTTGTGCTCGTGGTTGCTATGGGATCAATGAGGTGCTCGAGGAGCTAAGTCAAGAAGCAGAGTGAGGTCTACATTGTGGTATATGTTTGTAATCCCTTTCTCATCGTGTTTTTTGTACCCTTATTGATTCATAGTGGATTATTGTGTGTTAGTGCCGTGGTTTTCATCCCGGGGGTATACCTTAGGGTTTTCACGTTATATCTCGTGTGTTGTGGTGCATATGTTTATTTCCTTAGTTTTGACTTTTGTTTACAAAAGTTTTGAAACTTTCATTAAAAAGGGAAAACTAATTTTTATTGGCCTATTTACCCCCCGCCCCCTCTAGGCTCAATCCTTAAGCTTATTAGCTTTTTCAATTGGTATCAGAGTAAGGTTTTCTCTTAGTTGGCTTAACCGCCGGAGTTAGAACTTTTAGGAGCAATGACCTCTTAGTTAGGTAGAGAGGGTTCCTCCACCACTAGGCCTCCCTATTTTGATGGCAACAACTATCCCTATTGGAAGGCTAGGATGAAGGCTTTCCTAAATTCCATGAGAATTACAATTTGGAGATCTGTTCTCTACGGATACGAAGCCCCCACTGTTGAAGATGCCACTACGAAAGTTGTTGGGTTAAAAAACGACACCGAGTGGACCCAAGTTGACAACGAGTGTTCTGAATTTAACTACAAAGCTCTAGGTGCCATTCACAATGCCCTTAACCCTAGTGAGTTTAGTCGCATCTCACAGTGTGACACCACGAAAGAGGCTTGGGATCTCTTGCAAGTCACACATGAGGGCACTCAAACTGTGAAAACCTCAAAACTTCAAATGTTAACCACTAGATTTGAAGAATTGCGTATGATTGATCATGAGAACTTTGACCAATTCTGTGGCAAACTTAGTGAGATAGTTAATTCCTTTTTCGGTCTAGGTGAGCCTCTTACCTCATCTACGGTTGTTCGTAAAGTTCTTAGGTCCCTACCTAAGAAATTTAGGGCTAAAGTTACCGCCTTAGAGGAGAGCCATGATATTGTCTCTATGAAGGTTGAAGAACTGGTAGCCAAACTCTAAACCTACGAAATTAACCACTTGTCTTCTAAGAAAACTTCTTCTAGCTCTAGCAAAGGCATAGCCTTGA
>JAOTRH010000020.1:16694227-16712708 GCA_034768845.1 Heliamphora exappendiculata | reverse complement strand
CTTATAAACTAATAAAATATAACATCATAATAATAAGTAAATAATAAACTAATAAGTAATAACTAATAACTAATAACTAATAACAAACTATATATTTATAACTTATAACATTAGTTTATAAGTATACTACTTTATTAGTTTACTATAAAAATTATAAATTTATATAATATAATAAACTAGTAAATTATTAATTATTAAGTTTATAATTTAATAACTAATAAACTAGTAAATTTATTATAAATTAATAAGTTTATTATAAGCTAATGCATTATTATATTATAAATTATAAATTAATAAGTTTGTAGTTTATAACTAATAAACTTATATAATATAATAAATTAAGTAACTAGTTCATAGTTTAACGTAAAAATTTATTAATATAAATTTAATACATTGTTTATAATATAATAAACTAGTAAATTATTAGTTATAAACTTATATAATATAATACATTTTAAGTTTATAGTTTTTAAGTTATTATATTAACTACTACAAATAAAGTACTAAACTAATATTATATTATAAATTTATAAACTAAATAACTATAAAAGTAATAAAAATATAAGCATATATAACAAATTAAACAAAAAAAACCAAAAAGAAAAAAAGAAAAAAAACAACAAAACCAAAAAAACCCAAGCCTCGGGCTAGAGCCCAAGGTCCAACGCCGATGTCCTAGCCTGAACCTAATATTCCTAGGGTCTGAACCGACTCTTTGATGAAAAAATTCGATTCGGTTCGAAGATTTGACACAAACTCGTCGGACCTAGCCCGCTCAAGTTACAATTGGGCCGTGCAAAAATTACACCCCTACAAGGTGTTTCTATTTTTTAATATATTAATTTTATTTTCTGATGTAAGTAGTATTTACAAGTTTTGATAGAGTATTTAATGTATAATAGAGTTTATAAATAATTTTATAATAAACTTAAATTACTAAATTCAATTAAAAATATCGTAGAAATATCTCATACTCTTATCTAAATATCAAGTGTTCGATAAAGAAACTATATATATATATATTAAAAAACATTTAAATTCACACAACTTTAATGGGGATGTTTGACAAAATTACTGTTAGTAATTTTTAACTTCTTACTATTAATTTTTTTAAACATTTATAATTTTTATTATAATTTATAATTATTATTTTTATTTTGGTTACAAGTTATAATTTTTACAAAATATTTATAATTTTTACTACAATATACAATTAATAAGCTACTAGTTTCAATAATAATAAATACCACCAATGAAATTCAACCAAAACATGTGGAAATTATTGAATGCCAAGAAACCCAAAACCCTTGATGAAATGTGCTAATAAAAAAAGTGTCATGATCAATGTTCACAAGTTCCAAACAATTTCCTATGATCAACCTATACTTCAAAAAGAAGAAAAAAAGAAGAGGGTGTGTATTTTCACTTGAAAAGAATGAATTGAACAAAAAAAGGGAAAAGCAAAATGGGAAGAGAGTCATGGGACATATTCATTCTCAAGGACTGGTTGTGTTCTAATCCCTGTTGCTGAAGGCATTTTGCTCCTCCCAACCCATGTGCTTCCCAAAGCCTCACTTCTCTCAGACTGTCTTTCCATTTTCCCAATTCTTTTCCTCTTAACAAATTTACACATCAAAACCCCCACCAAAACCAATCCAACTACCCCCACTCCAAATCCCACCACCCACCACTTCCAATACCTCTCTTTCTTCCTAGACAGGGCTGAAGTCACCATTGATGGCGGCAATGATGGTACGACAACGGAAAAATGCCCGCAATTTCTAGCAATACACGTGCCTGCCACTGTCATATTGGTGACCTCAACTGAACCATTTGGGTCAAATCTAACACATTGCATTGTCACATTCTTATTATCTGGCAATGAGATTCGAGGAAAATGAACCAAAATGGGGTCCTTATTGACCCAAAGATTAAGCTCTACATTTCTTACTTTTGGATTTGTAGCATTATAGAACAAAATGCCAACCACAGGAGCAACCAATGTATAGTTTGGCACATTATAGTAATAAGACGACCAATTTCCTAAATTCTGATAGATCAAATCAAATCTCTTCACAAAAGGCACTGGCAATATCTTCGGTGGGATTTTAAAGAAACTAAGATTGGCTCCTCTGAGCCAAAAATTCATGGTTCTGAGCCGGACAACCGAGACTTCCATGTCGGTAAAATTAGCGGGGATGGAGATGTTGTATAGAATACCTGTTCGAAACCTTGACACCTTTTTCTCCGAGTAGTCGCGAAGGAAATCATCTATTGAATTTGGGTCGTAGAGATTCATGTTGTGGTTCATGGATTGTGCGAATATAGATAGGAAGAGGAAAAAAAATACGGTGGAAATGATGTGCCAACGCCGAATTCTCTTGGAACCCATCAACATTTAACCCAAGAGGCTCTTGTGCCTTCTCATGTGGAAGCCATGAAGAGGATGGGGAGTCCTCTTGAGCTTTGATGTCCAGAAGAATGAGAGAGTCCTCCTGAGTTTTGATGTTCTATCAACCTTTGGAAAAAAAGAGAGTTTGAAGAAAATGCAGGGGATGGGAATTATTAGGAGAGATTATGGGGAAGGGGAGAACACAAATCGGAATGATTCAAAGAATGATTAGCTTGTCGCGACCTTGTTGGAATTGCCTAAAGTTTAGCGGGAGAGAGGGAAATGAGTTGTATTTGAGACGCTTGGTCCTCTTTTATTTGGCCCTAATTTAGTTTTATCACGTGGTTCTATACGCTTAGAAATAATGTAAGGAATATAAATTATACATCACTTTTTTAGAGTATTTTAACTTATATTATAAGATAAGCATCATTCTCGACACATTAAGAAGTAATTTTTTTCTAAGTAAAATAACAAAATTATACATGTTTTTTTGATGCAAAATAATGAATATTTTAGTGTGAGCCCCATAATAGAATGAATTCTTTTTAATATGTTATAAGGTGTATATAAAAATCTTAAAATAGTAAAATCTCGAGATAAATTTAATGACAATGGTTGAGTTAACCAAAGACATAGAAGCATTTTGGTCATAGTGCTTCAAAAGCACATTAATTTGGAATGTTTAAAAACAAGACTTTTATATAATTTTGTGTCTGATTTTTAGTAAATTCTTTTTAAATATAATTCAATCTTTAATTAGATTTTAAAATTTTGTCCAATTAAAAATAAATAAGAAAATAGCATTTTTAAAACAAAAAAACCTTTATGTTTTTGAAAGCTTTTTCGGTTTTTAGTAATTTCTTTAATTTTAGTCAGAAATTCTTTACTTTTTAACTTAATCTAATTTTAATGATTAATCTTTTCCATTAAAATAGGAATAATAATTTAAAATAAAAAACCTTTAAAAAATATTTAAAAAATCAAACTAAACACAAAAAACAGCTACTTGTGTAATGCTCAAACGACCCATCATAACTTCTTGCTATAGGACTATAATTTGTAAACGAGTTGAGTCGAGTTTAATTAAGTCGAATTTTACTGAGTTTGGTAATTTTTTATAATACTGGAGCTTAACTTGAGCTCGAGTAAAATTAATTATTTTTGTCCGAGCTTGATTCTTTTATAAATAGTTATGTTTGATGTCATGATTTGTTCAAATTCGGTTCTATTAAACAAGTTTGAGCTCGTGTTTCTATTGGAGTTTTTTTTTTCTATAATGAACTAAATTTTAGGAAGGTTCTAAATTTTATAATAGCATATATTATACATATTCTTAAGCGAACTTAATGAATCTGTATAAGTCTGAGTTGAGTTATTTATCAAATTATTTACGTGCTAATACAAATCGAGCTGAGATTATATGAATTGAACTCATTTGAGAAATGAGCTTAATTAAATTTAGGAGAATTTCGACATTAAATGAAGGGAATTTTAGCCAAAAATTTTAAAAAATAAATTTTATCACATAAGGTTTATAAATAAAAATTTTAACGTGTAAGATCCAATTGTATAATTTTTTCAGAAAATACCCAGTAGCAGATAAATTTATAGATTTTGCATAGCAGATAAATTTATAAATTTTGCATGACAAATAGATAAATTTATCTATTTGATATTTATCTGTTTAATTTACAAACATATAAATTTATCTATTTGTATATATCTACACAGATAATACAAACAGATAAATTTATCTGTGTTATTTATATATATACTTTTAATAAAATAAATAAATTTATCTGTATTCTTTATACGTATTTTCAATAAAAGATAGATAAATTTATCTGTATTTTTTATACATGTTTTAAAAAAACACCTATAAATTTATCTGTATTATTTATACGTGCTTACAATAAAATAGAAAAATTTATCTGTTCAGTCATAACACCTTACACGTACTTTCAATAAGCCAAATAAATATATTTGTATTTTTTATATATATTTTGAAATATTATAAATTTATCTATATTCTTTATACGTATACTCACGATATGACAGATAAATTTATATGTGATATTTATACGTATTTATAATAAGACAGATAAATTTATCTATACAGATGGTATTTTTATCCAAAAAAATTATACACGTATTAATAAAAAAATTTTACACGTTAAAATTTTTATAAAAATGAATCTTACTTATTAAGAAATATTATGATAAATAAAAAATAGTAAAACGAGTCTTAGTCCCTGTTTGGGACGTTTGTACCTCCACTTTCTTGCGGGTGCGAGTGCGCGAGAGCAATGGACTTTTGTGGCGTGGATTTTTGAAGATAGGGGATGAGCCAATGGGGAGGCTCAGTTTGTCCGCGTGTCACGTTGCGGAATCGTTCTCCACATACATTGTGGATAGAAAGAACTCAAAACAATGACCGGGGAGAAAGTTGGAGCCAAAAGAAAAAAATCTTTCTGGTAAACCCAAAAAGACAAAAGGGATTTGAGATTTAGCTTCTTTGCTCAGAGAATTTGAAAGCAGAAAAGAGAGGGTAGTCATATAATCAGTGACACACAAAAAAGGGATTTGGGATCGATTTTTTGGGTGGCCAATTCACATGGCAATGGCAGCATCCACTTCCATGGCGGCCACCGCCGTCTTCGTGCCCTGTCGCTTACCCACCTCCGCCACCACCGCCGCCATGACACCTCGCTGCTCCGCTCTGCCCCACCTTCCTCCGCCTCGCTTGTCGACCCCAGCCTTTTCCACTTCCTTGAAAACCCTCTCAGGTATACACTCCCTCTCTTTGGGGAATTTCATCGAACAAATGGTTGATGTTACTCTAACAGTCTTAACTTACCATGGTCATCTACCCTCCCTCCTCTGCCTTTTTGGTTTTCATATTTGGAACTTTCTTTGATTTGGGTACGGTTATTTTTTATTTTTAGTGTTTTTTCTAACAGGATGTGAAAAAAGTGTGAACTTTTATGCAAAACAAACTCTACAGTGCATGTAGTTGTTTTACTTTGTGGGTATGTCTTTATTGTAAGCAGACTACTTGATTCAACTCTTTAGGGAAGTTCTGAAAAAAAATAGGAAATGAAGAAGAAATAAGATCATTTGGAGCTGATGCGATGACCATGAAGAATTCGATACTGTCCAATTATTAGTGGTTTTGGGTTGTGTCTTGTTTGTGGTTTTGGGAAGTAGCCTTGCTGTGTCTGCTTTGGACTGAGCAAAGTTAGAGGTTATAGATTCATGGACCTTTCCAAACATGCTGATTGAGTTTTTCTTTTTCTTTTAAATATTTCTTGTGCCTTGAAAGGCCATTATCCCTTGTTTGCATTAATCTCTGCACTTCTTGTTGTTTTGATGAAGTTTTTTATCCATCATAAAGGAAAGGAGAAAGAAAACAACTGTAGAATCCTTTGCAGTTTGAACTTTGAAGACCTTGAGCACAAGAACAACAATGTCATGGATTCAAAATGTCACCACCAATTTTCATGTATCGTCGTTGATTTGGATGTTTTGCCAATGGGGGTGGGAAGTAGTAGACACAGGTGCCGTTGATCGATTAGCACAATATATACGGAAGAACTTAATTGTTGAATATTTTATTTCAATTTCCAAGTAAAATTTCATCTCCCGTGGATATGCTTAAGTACATGTTTTAAATTTGCTGAAGATAAGTACCAAATAGCATGTTCCTTATACTTGGGGATGGGTCAGACCATTGGAGGAAATTGTATTAACTTCAAGTTTTGCAGATGTTCAACTACTAAAAGGGCTGCAAAGCTTCTCTAAAAGTCGTCTAAAACTGTGACATTTACGAGAAGAGAAGATGATAGTTGCATTTCTTTACATCAAGTCTTAATATCTTTCAACAGATAATAATTGGTGTTTTCCGTGCTTTCAGCATTTGGTTTGCTTTATTGTAATTTTGAAAATCTCTGTAAAGTTTGATGTGATTTCTCACAGAAAATGTGGCAGTGGCTAGTCAATAAATGTTATTTTTAGCCGCATTACTGAGGATATTTTGGAAGTCCTTAATATGATCTTAAATTCATTATGAACTAGTAAATGGACATAGAATAGCTGATCGAAAAAATAAATAAATAAAATACAGGGACCATAGAACGGTGGCTCTTTACTACGTATGTTACTAGCTAGATCAGGTAGACTATCTTTTGGATTTTTATCCATGCTTAGTTAGTATAAAATCCCTCCATTAACTTATATAAGGATAGGTCTTAACAAAAGTCCTTAAAGTC
This sequence comes from Heliamphora exappendiculata, assembly GCA_034768845.1. Classification (NCBI taxonomy): domain Eukaryota; kingdom Viridiplantae; phylum Streptophyta; class Magnoliopsida; order Ericales; family Sarraceniaceae; genus Heliamphora; species Heliamphora exappendiculata. Next base: position 16,706,045 of record JAOTRH010000020.1, on the reverse strand, counting down.
CCACGCTAAAAAAATATTTGGGAGCTTAAGTTACTTTCTTAAATGGTCAGCTGTTGTTTGGACAGTTTTACCCTTGAATTATAGGTTCAGCAACACGAGAGCCGACATTGGTTAACTGTGTCATCCAACAATTCTTGGTGTGACTCAATGAGAATTTGCCCATCTTTACTGATAATTCGGATGATCATGACTTGACTGTTCATAATAGAGGACTGCAATCTCATCCTCGGAGAGGTTGAGCTACAGGTTACGAACGTTCTTGGTGTTTGGCTTGACACTGGAAGAGGCAAAGGAGTCCTAGGGAGGCCTCTTCATCCACGCTGTCGTCCATCTTGCTGTTCAAAATCACGAGCAGCTAGCCATGGAGAAAGTAGAGGAACAGCCAAGCGGTAAAAATTACTTGGCGAGATCAGCATTAATGCTGATGACTTGTTTATGGATTGTTATTAATTTATGGTAATTTGTCTACGTCTTGGGCTTCATGGGATTAAAATATATTAGGTGGGACTTATTGTTGTGCGTGTATTAAATGGAATCTCTATTCTAATGTCCATTTTATCTATGCTTATTTGGAGTTCTATAAAAAAATATGGCCCTTCTCTCTCTCTTTCTCTCTCTCTCACACACACACACACACACAGAGCACATATGAAATACAAAAGTGATACTCTTTGAGAGTTAATGGACATATTCGAATGGTTATGAAACAAACAGCAAGTGACAATTTAAGACATGACTAGGCAGTGTTTGGCGTTGCTGAAACTAATTGCTTATGAAATGTAGTTGAAGAAATAATAATTATAACTTGTAATATACGCTGTGAGTGTTTTGAAAAGGATGCTGGCGTGTTGCTGGAATGAGTTATTTATAAAAGAAAAAGTAATTATAACTTGTAACAGAAGTTGTAAGTGTTTGGAAAAAATTATAACTTATTGTTAAAATTAGTTGCAGGAAACTATAAACTATAATATTCAGCAACGCCAAACACCTGTCATTTTCCATGTCTGCCCAGCATGGACTAGATGCATTACATTCCATTCAGTTGAATTTCCCCATGCATAGGCTTTATGGATTTATGGGGCAAAATGGTCCTAGAACGAAAAATGTAGTTTTCACTTTCTGATTGATTCCTTTTGTCTCATTTCTCTTTAAAACAGAACTGCCGAGGTTTTCTCTGCTCCATGTCAAAGCCTCTTCCTCAGAAGAGTCATCCCCTCCCGTTGATGCTGGAGAGTTATTCAGTGATTTGAAGGAAAAGGTAAGGAAAAAAAACCAGACACCATCATGCAGAAGATGCAGCTTCGTCTTTTGTTTGCATTATGTTTTCCCAGCGACTTGTTTCTCAGTTTGTCTTACTATAACTTATTGCCATGGCTTCTCACAATTTGAGTCAATTTGACAGATCTCATGAATTTGTTTTTTCCTTCTCTGAATCTTTTGCTTTTGCTGCCATGTTTAATAGTGGGATGCAGTGGAAAACAAATCTACAGTACTTCTCTATGGAGGTGGGGCTATAGTTGCAGTTTGGCTATCTTCAATTGTTGTTGGGGCCATCAACTCAGTCCCTCTGGTAGGTGATGTGATTTAGTAATATTGCTTGTTTGTGGTAAAAATTATGTATGCTTATCTACACTTTTTATATAACTTGGCACGATAAATACTCGTGGGACATACTTCATTATCATTTTATTGTGGGGATATTTGATTGAACCACTGATTTCTCCCCACTTTAAATTCATATCAGCTTCCAAAGATCATGGAGTTGGTAGGGCTTGGATATACTGGATGGTTTGTCTACCGTTACCTTCTGTTCAAGGTAAATATTGCTATGTTGCATAATCCTTTTTGGTGTAGCTCATAGTAAAACACATATTTTGTAAGTGTTTGATGTAAATGAAATTACGAATTTATACATTATAATTTAAATAGAAGTCACAAATATTTGTTATACCTGTAAACTTATAATTTCAAGTAGTAGAAGTTGTATTTGTTAATTTAACATAAAAAACTACAAGCAAAAAGTTATAAGCATATTTGTTTGGATTTTCTTAATTTTGATGACTAAAAGCTTAAGCTAAAGCTAAAATGAAAAAAAACCTTCTTTGTCGATAGTCTGAACTTACTGTTGAACATATTTGAACATACACGAACAAGATGTTTGCTGGTTAGTCAATGCATCCAATGTTCCCATTTTTTATGTTTTATCGAATATTACACGTTATATTTTCTCTGCACTTCTAAAAACACTTGGAAAATGACTCTGAACTATTTTGGAGTAAGCTACCCAATGCATCTCAAAGTTGCAGAAAATGTTGTTTTCAGCATTGACCTTGGTTCTAACTTTCCTATCAATAGCCGAAAAATATTCAGCTCAACTTGATTAGCAAAAATTCCAACTAGATTCTATGAACATCTTGTGATGATTGTCCTTTTTGTTATATATTTGCAATGGTGAGAGGTCTTGTGATAAAAAATGTCATTGTTAAAGAGATTTCTGATTAGAATCTTGTCTCATACTCTTTTGGCATACGTGCTTAAAATAGCTATCTTTTAAAGGGCTGCATTGGAAACTTTACCTACTGTATCATTTGTTTTTGGCTTGCAAGTCGCTATTCGCTGACACGAAACAATTTTCAATCTCAGCAAAGTAGGAAAGAACTGGCCACAGACATTGAATCATTGAAGAAGAAGATTGCAGGAATTGAATAGATGCACGATTGGGGTTGCAGAGTCATCTTCCGTGCACTCAAGAAATTGGTTCAATGGATTTAGATCTCCTTTGTTAGAGGTTTATGGTCCTATAATGTAGAAGAGGTCTTTGATGTAATCTTGCTACTCTTGTATTGTTCATCTTTGAAATAAAGATTTGGCGATTTGATCTTTCAGATGGATAATTACATGTCATAAAATTGCTTTCTTAACTGTACGATTGTTACTGATCCAGAAGCAATTTGTGTGGTTTTTTGTAACACAGTTTCTGTCTGTAAAACAATTTCATTCATCATTTTTCTCTTCCCATTTCAGTATGTTGTTGCTTTTAACAACTTATTACTCTTGCTTATTGGCAAAAGTTGATTGTGAGATCATATGATATGTTCGATAGAGTCGCACAGAAACTTTTTCTAGCGATAATATGTTTAACACCTTTTTGGTTTTTAAAAATTATAATCAGTTTTAAAATTTATTAAATTTTAGTACACAGAGAAAGATATTTTCATTTTCCACTCGTTTGGTAAACTTCTCATTGCTTTCTCCCTACTTCACCACCTCTAACAACCCACACACCTAGCCTCCATCACTACAAACACCTCTGCCCACAGCCACCAGCCAACACCTCCTCCGATTATAAATTGGTTGTTGACAACTGTATTTGGCAACTTCCCCATCTCCACCACTTATGATCACAATTAGCGGTCAACATTTTTGGCCACCATTGACATCTCCACTTCTAACCACTCTTGAGCAACTTTCCTCATCCGGTGACCCTCTAACCATCCTTCGCTTGTTTTAAAATAAAATTTCACAAATTTATATTTGTGTAATAAATATTCTCGATTACAGTAGAATTACACCAAAGATAGAATTTAAGTTCTTATATCTTTGTCTTAGTTATAGATGAATTAACTAAATATATTCACGATGAAGTATCATATTATTTGCTAATAATATTATTTTAGTAGATGAGACTCGAAGTGTGATTAACACTAAATTAAAAATGTAGAGGAACACTTCGAAATTAAAAGAGTTTCGAATATAAGAACAAAACTGAATATATAGAATATAATTTAAGCAGTAATAGAAATATTAATGGTAAAAAAATAAAGATTCAAAATCAAGAAATATCTAAAAGTGAATATTTTCGTTATCTAGATTTAATTATTAAGAAAGATGAAGATGTTGCAAATGATATAACCTATAGAATCAAGTTGAGTAGCTTAAGTGGAATAGTACTTTCGGAATTTTATGTGATTGACGGATATCTATAAGATTAAAAGAAAATTTTTATAGGATAGCTATTAGACCAACGATTTTATATGTGACCAATTTGTTGAGCTGCTAAGAAGGAAGAAATAAATAAGACCAGTCTTGCGAAAATGATAATATTAGAGTGGATGTGTGGTAAGACAAAAAAAAATAAAATTATGAATAAAAAAATTCGTGGAATGATAGGAATTGCACTAATTGAGGACATTAAGGTGGTTTAGACACATACAACGTAAACCAATTGATGCAGTAATAAGAAAAAGCGACAAGATCATAAGTAATGAAAACATTAGGGGGAATGGTAGATTTAAATTGACATAAAATACCGTATTAAGAAAAAATATAAACTTATTAAAACTAATTGAATATATGACTTTTAACAGAATAGAATGACATAAAAAAATTAATTGGGATAAAGATTTAGTTTAGTTTGGTTATATATTATATAAAATAAAGGGAATTTATATCTTCCACTTCCTTTTGTGTAATTGCATTCTAAAATATGCCTTTAGTGTTCAAAATTGCACCATGCATTTTTCAATGCACTAAAATACAAATCTTGGGGTATATATATGAAAAAGTGTGGAGTGTGAATATCATTCTAATTTTTATTATGCAGATACATATACACTTTGAAGTTTGGAAAGTGAAAAGTGCCATAGTATCTACTTAGTAGTTTCTACTTTCCAGATATACTGAGCGTGGTTGCAGTGTGAATCCACTAATTTTGGAAATTGTAACGACTGAGTGCAAACAATATGAAGAAACTATATCAAAGTATGAATCCACTGCTTTCTAATAAAGTTTCTATTTCACTCATTACATTTCCAAATACATAAAACAGAAGCATACAGATGTGTGTGTGTGTGTGTGTGTGTGTGTGTGTGTATATATAATGAAGAAGTAAATTAAAATCTACCAAAACAACTTGACAAGAACTGTTCTCAGTGTGGCACTTAATGGTTGCCTTTTACATCCACCTACCAAATACCTTTCACTAATGAATCAGGACAAAAAGACACAACAGTTGTGAATGTGTAACTACAAACAAGTGAAAGTGCTACTTATTGTTGATGAAGGTAATGAACTCTGAGATGCATTTTAGCACATGGTTCTGGAAATAGAAAAACATGGTTATGTATTGTGTTGTCAAAAGATAATATTTACATTTTCTGTACATAAGTTCAAAAGAACACAGATGATTTGCAACTACTTGGTTGCAATATTAACAGGGTACATCACATTTTAAAAGGTTATGAAAAGCTTAATCTGTTACGGTTAGGAAAGTTAGGTGGGATTAGTGGTTGGTGGAGATGAAAAGTCTTTGTTGTCTTTGGTAGAACTTTTATCCTGAAACAGTTATTTTTTTACTGCAGTCGAAGCTGTTGGCTTGTGAAGTACTTGGTGGAGGCAGTAAAGTTGCAATGTTGTTGCTTGCTTTAATCGGTACTTTGCCATCTTTCAGCATAAATGAATTAGTTTTCAGAGTTGAAACGCATGTTTCTATGTGGGGAAAGATTTTTTGTGTTATATTTTTATCGTAGTTGTATGCTCCATAAGTTTGACACCATTGACGCCAAATATTTCTTGACCTTTTAACATAATTGCCGCTACTGAGTTGAATTCCTTCTTCAGCTCCCCATCAAACTTTGTTCTAAAAACTTATTAAATAAATTGTGAAAAAATGGTACATGAGAACTCTATTTGGTAGTTATTTTTTACAATTGTTTGTAGGAGTTACCTTGGTTCTGCTCTGACATTTTTCTCGCGACAGTGAAAGCAATCAAAGATTGTTTGGTGCTTGGCATATATAGATTTGTAACAGTTACTGCATGCCATGTACCAAAATGTTTGGTCTATAGATGTGATGGATATTGTTGCCTTGATCCAATATGGTGCTTAGGTCATCTGCTGAAGTTTTTATGTCAACATTATCAATGCACCTAATATGTAAAGAGAGAGTTTTTAGTTTTTTTCATAAGATTTGAGAGTACTGTCAATGCAACTGATGTGTAATAATTTCAAATTGATGATTTTGATGAGATTTGGACGTTACTATACCATACTCACAGTGCATTTGCAGCATCTAAATCAGGGTTAACAATGAAAGAACTTTTTGAGAGTGAATATATATATATATATATATATATATATATATATATATGAACTATGATTTAAACAGTGATTCCCATTGTAGGGTAAATAACTTTTAGTATGATGCTTATGAAGATCGGGAATGCCGAATTCTTGTCACTCTTTGTTCTGAATTTGGTACCCTCATGTTGCACAAACTAGTCCCACAATGTTAGCATAGTAAGTACTGAATTGTTGTCAAATGGAAAAATAGTTTGTGAGAATTTGAGAACTTATTTAGGAGGTTTTGGATAGCAGTTGTTACTCTATTGATGATGATAAGTTCCTGTGCAACAGCTTTTTCATGTTGTGATGTTACTGTTTTGGGTGGTTTAATTTCCAAGACTGCTGGCAAGAACGTTTGGTACATAAAAATTATGTACCCTTAATTAACTATAAATTGAAGTAGTTTTTTTGTTAGAATATAAATTGTAAATGCAGTTAAATAAAATACCCAATTGCGATTATCTGTCAATTTGCTCAGAGAATTTATGGAAGGGAACTATGTCATAAGTTGGCCAGCTATGATCTATTTCATCCATTTCTGTTGATTGAATTAGTGTGCTAGCCTTGAGAGTGTTCATTAACATGGATTAAGCACCCACAAGATGTTTTTTCTCTAGAAATTTCAATCTTGCATTGGAAATCACATGTCTTGAAGATGTGTAAAGTATCTTATTATAACTTTTCAATTTGATCTTCAAACATTGTTGCGTGTTCTCTTGTTCCCTACATATATGTAACAAAATGGTTGAACTTTTACCACAAAGATAAAGATAGTAGAACTATCTTACATTAAAAGTAGCAATATTTGTTTTGTGATGTGTTCAAATACCTCAGAATTCTCCTGTCGATTATATAATTTGTTCATGTATCTATCTATATCTAATCAAATTAATTTTATATAGATAGTTTTCTTTATGATATCTACGAGATGAATCAAGTGATTTGTTCATGTATTCATATAGATATTCTTCTTTGCAATATCTACGAGATGAATAATTTAAATCAAGGTTGTGAGTCCAACCAAACTCAGAAAAAAGTATAAGAGGGGAGAGGGTATGAAGATTAGTTTCTGCTGCAAATTACTTTTGTATGAGTAAACAACCAAAACAAAATGATCATTGATAAAAGCCGAATAACCGAAAGGAAGCACAATATTATTACATAAAGATTTATCAAATTTAGTATAAACTTCAGACACAAATTCCCAATTATACAGCCATGTAAATTGAAGCCATGCATATGAAGATCTGTAAGTTCATCCCAAAAAACCAAACGAAAAGCAAGATGAGAAATATGTAAATTAAGAGTAAGCATCGATAGAGAAGCCTCCCCAAACCCTAGATTTTGTCGATGTCTTCGTCCTCGAACTCGACGTAATCGTCGCCGGCACCCTCATCTTCCTCGTCGAGGCCGCCGGCGATGCCTTCGTTGAGCCTTGTGTTCTCCGGCAACTCGCCGTACGCCTTGAGGAGCCTGGCCTCGTCGGGCATGTACTTGAGAATGACGTCAGCCTTGTCGTCCTGGTAATCACGGAGGCCGACGAGGATGATGTCGCCGGCGGCGATCCAGACCTTCTTGTGCATCTTGCCGCGGATGTGGCAGAGGCGCTTGGTTCCGTCGATGCAGGTGGCCTCGCAGCGGCCGTTGCCGAGCATCCGCTGCACCTGCGCGTACTCCTGCCCGTCCTCCTTGAACACCAGCTCCCGCTTCTCGTCGTCCGCCTCGTTCTTCCCCCTCTTTCTGTTCTTCCCTCCCTTACCCTTGTTCTTCGGCATCTCTGAAAACCCTAGATCGAACGGTACTTGTTGCTCCTGAAGCCTCTCATCTGATCGATATATATAGGTATAGAACTCCGTGTGGTCTTCGATGCGAGCTTGGGTGTATGAATAGTTTGAGGGTGCTGCGCTTTGAAACGGCAGCGTTTTGTGCGCGTTGTATATTGTGATTATGGAAAGGCTAAAACGACGCCGTTTTATCAGCGTCCAATTCAGCCACTGACGTGGCTGTCTCTCCATTTCCCAAAATCTCCTCATAATTGTTGCGACAACCAAGGCAGTACCAAATACTCCATGTGCCTTGTTTGTTTCTTCCATATTCTTTTAAAAAAATTAAGATTTCAATTGTCAACTAGCTTTTAAATGTTAATATTTTTGTTTTTTCGTATTTTTAATTAAAAAATTAAATTGAATTTAAAATAAGTTATTTAAGATAACACATTTTAATAAAAAATAAAAATATTTTAAATATTTTAAAAAAATATAAAAAATTATTACAAAAAATTATTCGGAGATTTTGAAAAATGGAGAGACAGCCACACTATGGCTGGATTGAACGCGGCTAAAACGGCATTGTTTTAGCCTTTCCATAATCACAGCATAAAATGAGCACAAAACACTGTCGTTTCAAAGCGCAGCACACTCGCAGCACCCACCCCAAACCCATAGTTTGGGAGTCTTGGGTGTATGGATAGTTTGGGAAATTTAAAAAGGGGAAAAACAATTATTCGAAATAATTTATTTAAAGTACTTTTTTGTGTGTTTTTATTAAAATATTTATTTATTTATTTATTTATTTATTTATTTTTAAGTTATTGTATTTAGAATAAAAAAGTATTTTGGATTTGTATAGAGTTTTTTTTCTCTTCAAAAAATAAAAAAACTTAATAAATTTTTAAAAAATGTCACACACTAAAAAAAAAAAAAAGCATTTGTCAAACACTATAACTTAAAATAACCAATTTTTAGATATGTCAAACAAAAGTAGTTTGCGATAAAAAAAAAAAGGGCATTCGAATTATTTAAATTTTTATTTTGACTTTTTATCTTTAATTTTTTTAATTTTAATTTTCAAATTTTCTCAATCAGATAAATAAAAAGGAATTTCCTCCTTACAAAATAAAAAAATAATTAAAAATAAAAATAATTAAAATCATAATTTATTGAATTATTTATATTTTAAATATTTTTTTACATATCTTTTAATTAAAATTATTTATATTTTTAGTTCATTTCAATATGAGCCTTATTAATCAAAAGAAAAAATAAACTAAGTGAATTGCACGCAATTTTTTGCTACGTAAACCACTAAAAAAATGAATTGTTAGCTTCAATTGGCAATTAACTTAAAAATTAATTTTTTTAATTATTTTATTTTTTTAGCTAAAATACTAAATTGACTTTAAAATATATTATTTGGTAATTTAATTTTTACGTTAATTTTTTTAAAATTAGTTGTTTGGATAAAAAATTAACTTTTTTACTTTTTGTTTAAAATAGATAATTTTACTATTTTATATTTGTAATATTAATAATTATATGTAATTAGTAGTTATAATAAATAAGTTATAAATAAAATATATTATTATATTTTAAAAGTTGTAAAAGTTTAAATAAAATATTATAAAAATTTATATTTTGATTTAATATTTTAATATTTTATTTTTTTGTCAAATGAACAAGCTTAGCTTTTTAATATTTTTGGTCAAAAAAATTAAAAAACTAAAGTTGCCAATCAAAACATAAGATTACATTCTTTGTTCAAATTATCACTTTGAATAAAATTATAAAATTTTTATTTTTTTAATGAAAGTACAGGGACAGCGGATAGGAAAGAAAAGAAAATTAAAAGAACTCGAATCGCTGATCGAATAAAGAGTCTATAAAGCTAAGACGATTGAGCTGTCAATACCTCAAAATTTTATTCTTACCATATATAAAAATAAAATAATATTTTCCGTCCAAAATTTCCTCGAACCCCTTGTGTGTTAAATGCTAGTTTTTTTTTTTTCATTTATTTTGTTTTTGTCTTTTTTGTTTTGTTTTTTAAAACCTTTTTTATATCATTTTGATGAGAGCTGCTCAAAAAGTAAGAATTTTTAGTTTCAAACTATAAAAATTCACTAAAAATAAAAATAAATAATATAAAATTTAATTTATTAAATTATTTAAACTTATCTTTTGTCTTTTTTGTTTTTTTTAATATTTTGATTTGCATTCATTTTTTTAGTCGTCCCAAAACGTAATAAAAAAGTATATAATAATTTAAGACAATGATTAAAAAAATTCACTAAAAAATGTAAATAAATAAAATAAAAAAAATAAAAAAATAAAAAAAATTTAATTAGTTCTTTAATGGAAATTTATTACCATGCTTAAAGATAACAATTAAGTAGTTTATTTTCTCTTCTTACTTGGGGTTTGAATTTGGCACCTCCTCGCAAATTCATCGCCACCAATTATTATGAATTTGATGATTAAAAATACAAATTTAGTAACTGAATTTGACATTTTATTCGTAATAATGTTCTGTTAACATTTTTGTTTACAAAATAAATTTTGAGGATAAGTTTTAATTTATTGTAAATTTTAATCCTGACGCTGAGAATTTATTTTCTACCCTATTCATATATCTCAATTAATATTTTATTTTAGAATTATGAAGAGGGCTCGAGCCCGGCCCTCTGGGTAGAATTTGATCGGGCCTTGAATTATTTATTTATTTTGGTTTAATTTATATTTAAATTTATAATATAATAATAATTTAATATATTAAGTTAAATTAAAAATTATAAACTTAAAATTTATTATATTATATAAATTTATAATTAATAATTTATGAGTTAATTACACTAATATCTCCCAAAATTTTGGTAAAATACAGTTAACTCCATTCTTTTAGACAAATTACACTGGCACCCTCACATACTTAAATGTTGTTACAATCAACTCCAAATCGTTAGAATTCTGTTTGTCACCGTTTGTGTCATTAAATTTTTACCCATTTAGCCCTTCAAAATACAGCAGCCGTTTTTTTTATGAAGTTTATAAAACAATAAAATGGTAGTTTGAATTCACCAGAGTAATTTACCGACGATTGAATCCGTTCACTAGTTATGTTAGATCAACAAAAGGGTAATAAACATTATCGATCATTATATTTTCATTTTGCTCCTCAATACAGATTTCTGTTTCATCTTTTTATTTTTATAAAATTTATATAATGATAATATTTCGATTTGAATTTTTCAGAATAATTTACCGACGATCGAAACCGTTCACCAGCAGCGTTAGATCGTCAAAAGGGTAGTGAATATTGTCGATCGAGAAATAATTTATATTTTACAATTAATTATGAGTGTAATAGCTCAAAAAAAAAAACAAAACAAAAAAAAAAAAAGAAGAGGAAGAACGGGCAACCCCAAACCACTGCACACACCCATGCCGTCGCCACCTCCGTTGTCGGTCGCCGCCACCGTCATCCACACCTGCCATCGCTGCCGACGACCCTATCGCCGCCTCTGCCGTCATTCTACCATCGCCGGACTCCCTCTCTCTCTCTTTCGATTTTCTCTCTCTATATATATATAGAGAGAGAGAGGGAGAGAGAGAGAGAGAGATTTGGGGAGAGGGGGAGAGAGAGAGGGATTGTGGGTGGGTGATGGGGTGAGAGAGAGAGAGAGATAAACAAAGACACCAACGCTGGCGTCTCCGGTTTTGTGGGTGGGTGATGGGATGAGAGAGAGAGAGATAAACAAAGACACCAACGCTGGCGTCTCCGGTAGCCGAAGATGGTGACTGCAGTGGTGTTGGTACAGTGAGAGAGGGGGAGGAGAGAGTGCATATATATATATATATATATATATATATATATATATAGAGAGAGAGAGAGAGAGAGAGAGAGATGGGGGAGAGGGTTG
>JAOTRH010000020.1:16679357-16694127 GCA_034768845.1 Heliamphora exappendiculata | reverse complement strand
TATATATATTAAAAAACAGAGTTTTTATCTTAGAGCCTTACTGGTTCTCTAAAACTCTATTCTAATTTTTACATTTTTTAACTTAAAAAATAATTAATTGGCTAACTTGTTTAACTAATTATTTTTAAAATTTTAAATAATTTCTACAAATTTTTTGTTAACCCAGCTCTTGATTTTTGAAATCTTTTTATTTTTACTCTAATTTCTTTGGCAAATTTCTTTCATCAATTATTCATCTTTCCTTTTTTGTTTGTTGGTTTCCTAATTTTGCAAACAATCTATTATCATATCAATAATTGAATATAAAAAATATATTATAAGTAAATTTTAAAATATATAGTAATTTCTTAAAATCTTTAGAAATTATGCTATTTTCATAAAATTTAATTAATACACTACTCGTTTTTTTTGTTAAATTGATTATATTAAAAATATGAATACAATTACCGATGAGTAATAAAAAAATGTTGGTATATGCCTTTTTACAATATGTACACCTAAATAAATTTAAATATTTTAACGGTTAATTTTAAGTTAAAAATTTAAGCCTACTATTGTTTGTTGAATGCGTTGGAGAAATATAATTTTAAATTTCAAATTTAAGTGCAAACTAAAAATTTTAAATTTGAAGCACTATTATTTAAAATTAAAAAATTTAAAGAATTTAGGTAATAAAATTTTAGTGTTAATCCTCCTTATGATCATCGCATATAAGAACAACTTTTAACCCGTTTTAATTGAAATTCTCATCTTTATAATTTTTTGTACTAATATTAGATTCAATTATTTAAATGTATTATTTTTTTTTGTAAAACTATATAATATAATTTTGGCACATAAAAAGCTAAACAAAAAATATCAGTATACTGAGAATTGTAAATTTTAGACATTTATTTATTTATTTATTATATTTTATACCTCTCATGAAATAATCCTTTTTTCCAAGTATAATAAGGCTGAAGGATAAAAAATTACCCAAAAAAGTGTGGTGGAGGTATGAAAATTAATTTTTTAAAAATTATAATTTTTTTTAATAATAAAAAGTTTGAGAAAATTTTAAGGTAATTTAGAGTTAACAGTTATTTAAAATTTTGTAAATAATAAGAAAATTTAAAGAAATTGTTAATATGTAATCTACAATATCAATTATAAAATTTAAAATAATGGTATAAATTCTAGAAAAAGTTGTATTTATATTTTTAGTCAATTGACAAAAATTACTATTTTAAAATGTTTATTGTCTTGCTTGTGTAGATTTTAATTTATTTTTAAAATTTTAAAATATTTTGTTTAAGGGTAGAAGGTTAAGCACTTAAACGAATCATATATTGCAAAATTTTAAATTAAAGAAAAACTTAAAATTTTCTTTTAATATAATTTTTTAGTTATTTATAATTATTTCTTATATTTACTCAAAATAATCATTTTAAAATGATTATTTTACATGATAAATTTAATTAAGTTATACTATTTTATGTTTTACAAAATGCTAAAATAATATAATTAATGTTTATTTATGTATCATGTACATAGCACGGGTTAATTGCTAGTTTTCAATAATGTTATGTTAATATTTGACTTACTCTATATATAAAATTATGTAAATGTCACAAATTAAGAATTTAAATAATATTGCCATATTAGTAACGTAATTAATGATTAATCAAATAACTAATTATCAATTTATATAACAATATTATGTTAACATTTGACTCACTTTCTATATATAATATCAAGTAAATATGATAAATTAAGAAATTGAATTATGTTACCTTGGTCATATTATTAATGATTTATTAAATGACCAATAATTTGCTTACATGTGTAAATTTATATTTTATAAATTAATAATTTTAGAAAATTTGGATTAAGACTTTTAAACTCAAAGAACTAATAACATTTTGCAATAATATATAGTATAGATTATGTCGCTGACGTTAGCTATATCAATATGCCCAATTTTTTTATCACCTTACCAAGGCAAGATATATATCGCCTACAAAATTTTCGTAATAGAAGCTATGGTCTCAAGAGTTCTCGAGAATTTCTCAACTACATGCATTCTTCATTGCGGAATATCTTGGAATGATGCTTTGGGGTACTAAAGGTTCGATTTCCAATCCTTAAGGGTCTGACAAACTTCAAGCAACTTCAAGCCTACACGATAATGATCAATTGTGACGATATGTTGTGTTGTCTACATTTGGATACTCATGCAAGAAAAAGTTGACGAAATGTTCAATACGTGCGAGACGAAAAATTTTGTTATACCTACCGAATAAGGAGAACCATTTCAACATTAAGAAGTTGATTTGTCCTAATCTCAACTTAATCAAATGGCACAAAAATGAGACACTATTGCTAATGCGATATGGGATGCTTATGTTAAGTAGTTTGCTTTAGGTCGAATTGACTATATATATGACTTATTATGCATTTAGGACTATTATATGTGGGTTCATGTGTTATGTTGTCATGTTTTTGAATATTACAGAACGGTCGATATTTAGACTTAAATGATGAATGTTTGTGTTTATATTGTGATGATATTGTTTATAGCAGGTGTCTTCATTATACAATAGGTCACATTGAACCGCCGCTATTTTCTTGTGGAAGTGGTTGCATGCAACCTTTTAAGGTTAGAACAAAGGCTAAGAGTGGTAGTAATTTTTTTGTGCCCCGTCAAAGTAATCATAAAGGGTTCTTTTATTGGGTTATGAGTACCAACCCAGTCAAGGTCATAATGTGGTAAAATTGACAAAAAGCCATGGCCACCTTTTTGGAAGCAGTCAAAAGTGGATAATTTGCACTTCTTGTAGTTTTAATTTTTTACTTTGTTGCATTATTGTAATATTTTTGTTGGTATTGGTTATAAAACTGTAATGGTTTGCAATTGTTGAAGTAAAAACATTGGCATTATTATTTCATATTTCAAAGTTGTAATGGTATTTGTAATAAATTTGTAGACTTATACAACTTAGTAATACCACTTAGTAATGGTATTACTAAGCTGCAATGATGCACTACTGTAATATTATAGTTTAAGACAACGGCGGTTTCAGAATTAGATTGGTTTGCATTCGTCTACAGTATACAAGCTAAGTGTTGAGATCACCTTGCTATTATTTGAAATGAAATGATCATTGGAAAAAAATAATTTTAAGCTAGGTTATTGTCGTTATTGACAATTGACATGAAGTGCTATTAATCTTTAATTTTGGAAAAAAGGTCAGAACATCTATATCAAACGCATTTTGCTGTTTTCACTTTTTTGGAAAAGTTAGACCAAATAGTTTTTCAATTTTTTTTATTTTTTTGAGAACAAATCTTTCCTGTAATTACCCAACGCATTTTCAGCCCCGCTGACCGCCAGCCCCACGCCGCCACCTCCACTGCCAAAACCTCCCATGCTCTCTCTCTCTCTCTCTGCTATCTCCCTCTGTCGTCTCTCTCTCTCTCTCCCTCTGCCCTCTCGCCATTGGTGGGGTCTCCGGCGACCAGAGACGACGTTTGGAGTAACGAACCCCACTGTCGCATCTCGGCTCTCCGAACCCCATCGCCGCCCTCTCTGAACCCCACTGTCGCATCTCAATCCAAACCCCTCCGCCGCCGACGAGAACTCTGACACCAAAGCCGCTGCCAAAGCACCCTCACCGCACCTCCATCACAAACCCTTACCACCATTGCACACACAAAGGGAGAGAGCAAAGACGGCAGAGGGAGATAGCAGAGAGAGAGAGCAGGGGATGTTTTGGCGGTGACGATGGCGGTGGCGGTGGCGGTGTGGGGCCGGCGTGAGGGTTTGGGGCGGTGGTTTTGGGGTCTGGGTGTGATTTTTGGGGGTGGAGGTGATTTTGGAATTTGGAGGTGGTTTTTGAGAGGTGAGGTGGTTTTGGGGGTGATTTTGGGGTGAGAATGGTGGTTTCTGTTAAATATTTTAACGGTTGGACTTAATTGATGTTAAAATTAAAACCTCATAGAATAGTAGTGATATTTTTAAAACCACAGGAAAGGTGGTTGATGTTTTGCTAAAGCTCAAAAGATGTCAGTGTAATTTGCTCAAGTAAATAAACTGCAATGTAAATAATAACAAGAAAACCAAATTTCCTATATAAATTTGGACAGTAAATTCATCTACTGCTAAAACCATCTTGTTTAGGATGTCTAAAAATATTGAATTTTAAGAAATTTAACTTTTAAAAAAATATGAAAAAAAAGTTAAATTATTTGAGATGACTTAATTTGGATAGGTTTTTTTTTATTTTTTGTTAAAATGTCAAATTTATTCTTTTTTAATTTTTAAATTATAATGTTTAGAATAATAACACGATTTTTTTTAAAGAATTGACTTTTTAATTAAGAAAAATATAATTATTTCATTAAAAAAGAGTTCAAGGGTACGTGGAATGTTTATAAACTTTCTTTTTGTTGAAGAAAAAAGCAAAAAATTAGTAAAATTCTTAAAAAATCAAACATAATAACTTAAAACGTTGATGATTTTTAAGTGTGTAAATGCGAGAAGTTATTAGGTAAGTAGAGAACGCAACGTCATTATGTTGATGTGGTGTGCTCACTTAATACATACATGTTATGTATTTATAATTGTAAGATTTAAGACTAAAGAGTCGGCCGAAAAAGGAGACAAAATGTAAAAAGAAAGCAATTATAGTATATGAGTATAATCTCATATTAAATAAATACATGTTAGACATGTTTTAAATAGGCACACAACCTCAACATGATAACATTGTATTCTTTATCTATACAATAATTTCTCGTGCAAACATAAGCTAAAAGTGCAACTCGTAGAGTTCTAGCTGTTAGAGGCAAGACTGCTAAGGTCTTTATTTTTGCAAACGATTATCTAAAAAAAAATAACTGGATGGGCAAACGCCAAAATGGATTCCAGATAAAACTTTTAATGACGAACGATTAAAATAAAATCTGTGCATCCAAAGTTAATTTTGAAAATTACCTTTTTACCGGTCGAATCTTCAACTGTATTCTCTTATGCGATTCCCGGATATAGTGTGGGCTATAATCTTCCGAGAACTTGTATCGGTCGAACCTGGACAGCTTTAGTCTTAAAGACAAATTATGAAACTGGTTCAGCCTACCCACATATTTATAGGGTTACAAGAGGGGACCTGGTGAGTAATTATGAGTAAGACTTCCAGTGGAACACAGACACGTATCAGCGATTTTCGCAATTAAGCAAACTTCATAGCGGTATCTGTAATTATAGAAAACTAGCAGCGATTTCTGTAATTTTCATAAAGTACTGAATTACAGTTCACGCCACCAAAGAACTATAATTGTACTCTAACCAATAATTTCAAGACTATCTTGCATTGAGCTCTTGTTATTAAATGTTTATCATTTCTTCCCACGTTAAGATTCTCAATACTGCCAATTAAATTTAATTACTGACAATATAATTTAATCGGCATCTTAATATTCCTTAAGTTCATCCGCTTAATTTATTTGACCGCCAGATAATTAAATCCAGCTGTAGGGTTTGATCTCGTCAAAACTTATAAGTTTTCTTAAGAGGGTATCGTCAATCCTGATCTTTCAGGACGTGAATTCCATTAATAATTAATATTCGCCATGTAAATAATACCGTTATTCAATTTACCGGGAATATAGATCCATATAATATCGCACTCTCTAATGAATCAAAACAACGAATATTAAATATACATAAATCAATAATTATTTATAGATTAAGAGGATAAATACTATTCATAATAACTTTGGGATGTGAATTAATTTATATAGTCAGTATAAAATTAATTATCCAAAATTTCATGTTCAATACACACAAGTATACTGGCACAGAGAGTCGGAATAATAGATGACGCTATTATCTGTTCCCTGTAATCAAGACAAACCTACTAAAATTTTATGCCATAGTCATACCGATAGTATGTCCATTTCCATTTAAATTGTGAACATAAAACTTATAATCTGCAAGAACTTAAAATCTGATATTCTGTATATAAGCCGTACTCTACACACCAGATTAAATACTATACATAATATCGAATATTCATGCATAATATTTAAAAAAATAATACACATACATTATTCATAAAGATTCTCATAAAATGAAAAATTAATTTTATTAAAATTAAATATTAAAAATATAATTTTTAATATACCAACCCTAACATTAACAATGCCGTTAGAAACTCTAATGCCTTGTTTGCTCTGGGGAATTAAGGAAGGATGGATTGGATTAGGAGAGAAGATTGGCCCACCAAAATTTTTTTGTCCCTTTGGTATTGTAAGTCCCACGTTTACATTGTGGGACTCGGACTAACAATTCGATAAATAAGAAATTATTAATTACTCATTCATGAGATTAGTAATACTAAGTTCTCTTGGTATTATTAGTACCAAGTTCTGAACTATCTTTTTTTTTATTTAACGGTCAGAAGTAACTCTATAATTTTTTTCTCATTCTTTATTCTATTTTATTTAAACATGAATTAAATTTTTCACTACATACATAATTTCATTCATAATCTATTAATATTAATATATATATATATATATAAAATCTCTAATATTACTAATCATTTATATGCTATCCAACCGTATCCGAAATAACAAAACCCTTTAACAGAATAAAAGACACAAGATCACGGATCCTACAAATTCAAATACAAGTTTAATCAAATTCCAAGATTTGGTGTAAGGGTATTGGCGCCCAAAACCTAACGGATCCTACAAATTCGAATACTCCAAATCCAACCTCCATTGCTTTTGATGACGATTTAGGAAACCAAACGCGTTTTAGGAGAGGAGAAACCCTGGTTAGTTCAATCTCTACAGCTTAATCAAACGCGTTGCGTTCTGGTTAGTTCATATCTCTCTATATATAAGAGAAACTCTCAGCTAGATCGAGAAAAGTTCTAAGAAATTAAATAGAATCTCCAAGAAGATTAACCACCGAATTCAAGAGAAAAGAGATTGAGTTTCATCGTTCGAGTTTCATCGATCGAATTTAATGGTGATGTGGACGAGAGGAGAAACCCTGGGAAGGGGGGCTTCCGCGACGGTATCCCTGGCGGTTGCCTCATCTCCAAGCAATGATGATCATCGTCTACCTCTGGTCATGGCTGTAAAATCTGCCCCTGTGCACAAATCGCTGTTGCTTCGCAGAGAAAGCAGGTTGCTCGCCGGCTTCCATGGAAGTCCCTTCATTCTCCGCTGTTTCGGGGCAGAGTGGACGATCGAACGCGGCGAACTTTGGTACAACATCCTCCTGGAGTACGCCGCCGGCGGCAGTTTGGCCGATCGTGTCCAGAGTTCAAGCGGAGGTCTGCCGGAGTCCGAGGTGAAACGCTACACAAAATCTATACTTGAAGGTCTGAAACACATTCATAAACGGGGCTACGTTCACTGTGATATAAAGCCCCACAATATACTGCTTGTGGAGAGATCAGAATTATTATCAGTACCGAATCTGAATTCGAGTCAAAAGAGGAGGAAAAGCAATCAAGAAAGAACGGCGAAGATTGCCGATTTTGGTCTTGCGATGAAGTCTGGACAGAGAGTAATGAAAGGAAGAGAAAGCGAACGGGGAGTACGGGGAACGCCGATGTACATTGCGCCGGAATCGATTCTCCGGGGAGAATATGAGCCTTCTTGTGATATTTGGGCGCTTGGATGCACCGTACTACAGATGATCACCGGGAAAGAGCCATGGAAGTGCAAGAAAAACACCAAAAAGACGGCGATTTTGTCCATGATTAGATTTACAGAACTAGTGCCGGAAATTCCAATTGGTTTGTCGAAAGAAGCTCGAGATTTTCTCCGGAAGTGCTTGGTGAGAGATCCTGAATCGCGGTGGACTACTGACATGCTATTACTCCATTCTTTCGTTTCGGGTTTTAGTGAGAGTGACGAAGAAGAAAGAGGAAGTTGTGTTGTTCCAGAAGTAGGAGAAGGGGATTGTGATTGTGATTGTGATTCTTCGCCCCACACTTGGTTTGATATTCTTCCCAAACCGTATTTGATGATGGCACATACGAAACCAGATGGAGTCAACTCGGCTGAGTTTCTAGCTGGTAAAATTCTAGCTCGTAAAAAGATGAAAACAATGGAGGAGGAAGATGAAGAAGAACAGAGGAAGTCCAGTACAAGCATTAAACTCGATGCCTTGGGGAGGTATTGGGGTATCAAGAGGATTTCGAAGATGCCAAACTCGAGTGCTGCTATAATGATTTTCAACTAGGTTTCAAATCTCCAGATTTTTTATTTTGAAGATCATCTGTTCAGTAATTGTAGAGACATTGTTTAAAGTGGTGTTCTGTTTTGTTTTGGAGCTACGGATATAGTCGGCTTATTATTCTCCACTTGTATATTTGTCCAATCAACATTAAGTTTCAAAACCGAACCACGGATACCCTTTGTGTTCTTTGTGTGATTATTCTATTTTCTATTCTAGATTTGTTTGCTCCATCTCCATGAGTTGTTGACAGTCTTCTTGCTTTTCATACTCTGGAAAATGTTGATACAAAAATATTTCTTGAAATTGAAGTTCATTGCAAAATAAAAGATAGGCAAACTAAATTATGGGTACATCAGCACTCTTCCCCAACAGGGAAATAAAAAGCTACTTTTGTGCAAGGCCAAGTTTTTTTTCTTCCATTGTGCAAGATATCAAGAGATGAGCATGTAATCCGAACTATATGGTAGGAGAAAAACAACAATTCCTGTGGACTCTGGTCATATTCATTCTCTGAATGGGAAGAGTTTTTTCAAGTCGCTTATTTTCATATTTTTATAGTAGTGCCCATTTTTCTTTTATTATTATAGATTTCTTGGTCATGATTAATCAAATGAGTAAAAATTAAGACCAAAACCATACAAATAACGTGTTTTTATTATTAAAAAAAAATTATTTTTGTCGTTAGTGAACTTTTGGTAACATTGATACAAATTTACATGAGAAATCGAAAAAGTACAAATTTTGAAGACAAATAAGAAAAAAAAATCTATAAGCAAACAAAAAAAAGAAATTTTCTATACAGCTCTCTAAAACACATTGATTAGTAAAAGCTCTTGATTTCTAGTTGTTCACTAGTTTTTTTATCGGCTAGTTGTTCACTAGTTTTTTTATCGGCTAGTTGTTCACTAGTTTATGAGCATCTGCTTAAGGGCTATGCTAATATTACCACTTGGGAATTCTATCTGCATAGCGTTTTGAAATCATGAAAGACAACATTTTCATTATTGAAATCTCGAAAGGCACCTCAACTTCTCATTGGATGCAAGTGCCTTCATAAAAAATTTGAATCAATCGACAGAATGTGATCTATCTATATTCGTTTGTGCTTTGAGCACCAGCAATTTTTTCTTTCTCAAGGAAAAAAAAAAACAAAAAAGCAAAACAAAATTTTTTTGAAGTCAAGCTTCTTAGTTCCCTTTGGAGAATTTTTCCAGCTTCAGACTTCGGTATTGATTGTGTGAACACCGCCTTCCTCACTTTCTTGTATGGTGCAACCTCCCACGGAGAATGAAAACCTTGAGCAACGTCAAATCGTCAAATGCCATAAAAGCCAATGTTGAGCTTGGGTCTTCGGAGTGTGTAGTTGAACATACGAGCACATGGGTTATAGCTAAAAATATATAACTATAGCTAAAACTAGAAATTGCTAAGTGTTTGTTAAAGTTATAAATTATAACTTCAAGTAGTATAATTGTATTTATTGATTTAGAATCCGAAGCTATAAACAAAAAGCTATAAGCACACATGTTTTGCTTTTTCTAGTTCTTTGCTGTCCTATAAACTAATAGCTAAAATAAAAGCTCAAACAAGCATCCATCAGATGAATAGAAAGTGTAGAGGTCAACAATAAGAAACTGCTCAGCAACATAATCTACTGCGTCTGCCTCAGAAAGTAGACTTTCTTGCCTCCTGGCTACAAAAGCCATTGAAACTTCCCCACCTTCCTCATCATTGACTCTGCAAAATTTGAACAAGTAATGAAATTAACATTACATTATAAAGTATAGTGTTGAAGATTGTCGTAGTTTTATTTTATGTTTAAAAAGTTAGTTTTGTAATTATCTTCGATGCAAATCTAATATAAATGTTTGTGTAGTGTTGGGACTGTTTAATCGTCCTTATTCTTTTCCTAATTCTCTTTTATTCTTTCTCTTTCTTTCATACCTTCTTCTTCTTCTTCCTCTTTCAGCTCTAACTCACTATTTTACGATTTAACTAAGGTCATACGACACATGCGGGGGGCAATTAGATGGCAGACAAATATGAATAATTCTGTCAGGTTATTTGATTTCTTTATCCTCTCCTTCTCTTTCCTTAATTCTTAAAAAATGGCTCTTGGTACGAATTATATTTAGCCGAGTGCCTGGAATCATTCTAATTATATCAAGTGATTATATGTATTACAATTTCTTCTAAAATGCTTAGTCATAATTACTCTTTCAGCATGACTAAATTAACTGTGTTAATAAATCCCGATCTGGTCTACATAGACCCCACAAGTTCTAAAAGATCACAGGTAACTAATTCAGTTAATCCTGTGCAAACCTAAAAAGCCTGGAAGTGTAGTATTTCTGCTGTGTGTTAATATGTCATATTGCAACTATTTTAAGTATGTAACATGGTCAGACTAATGCTGTTATCGCAGCGTCAAGTATATCCCTATATGAAACCAATACAGCCTCTAACTCAGAAGTAGCAATCAGCAAAAGTTAAATTATGCTGATCAGAGCCATATCCATCTGCATTATTTCATCAAATATATATATAGTCAACGCATCACACCTTGTAAAAAAAAACAAAAACAATTCTCAAAATTGGACAATGATCTAGTGGCTTCCAATTTGTGATCATGCTTGAAATATATGAAATCACTCAAATGCCATTGACATATAAAATAAATATTGGTCAAGATATATAGCAATGAAATTATATTACCTCACTGAAAACCTTTCTACTTGATGATCTCTTTCAAACGATCAAATATATGCAAATACCGATCTTCATCAATATAAATAGCATCTCCTGTGTGTAGCTAACCATCTCCGTCAATTGTCATTGTACTTGCCTCTAGATTGTTCAAGTAACCTATCCAAGTGGGTGCAAATTATCAAATGTAAAAATATTAGGTTGCATTTGGATTTAGGAATTGGAATATAATGATTTGTCCATTTAAAGGATAATGGCTCATGTTCAGATTTGATAGTTTAGATATTGATTTCAATATCGAATTAGAGAGTTTTACCATGAAGCTTTGAATAAACAAGTAGTTATTTCAAATCCTCCAGGCTGAGATTTTTAGTTATACAAAGAACCTACTAAAGTAGTTTTTTTAAAACTCTACACTATCTTCCTCTTCATTTTCTCAATCTAGTAATCTATCTACCTATAAGAGCGGTGGGTGATAGTGGGTGAGATGGCTAGTTGTAGCATTCTGCTAAATGGACACTTCAATGGTCAGGAGCCACCAATGGTGTAGAAGTAGCAAACTGAGAACAACCTTATCAATATAGAAAGGTTGGTAGTGGAGCTTTTCTGGAAGTGAGAGATGGTTAATGATTAAGTTTAACTTTAACCCGATATGGAGGTCCTTTATATAGGGTGGTCAAACTGTGAAGGCCAACTGAATTGAATCATGATTATAGAAACTATTCTGATATTAAGATACAATATAGATGAAATCGTAAAAGCAAACCTTTGATTTTCTTGAATCACGCAAGAATCCGTTGATTGATTGAATTTACTTGTTTCTAGATGTTCCTAGGAATCCATCGCTATTCCTTTACCCCACTGATTGGTGCTTAAATGCACCGTTCAAATTTTGCAATTTACATTAGTATAGTCCCGATTTTGTGTTAAATAATATATTTCAACAAGTGTTTTAGTAATAGCATCGGAAGAGGCAATAAGGTAAAAAGCACTCAAAAGCGGGAGAAAAGAACAAAAAGACAACTCTAGAGAATTTCTTCTGGACGAGCGTTCGGATAGTTTTAGACAGAAACATTTTCATCCGGACGGACGTTTGGATGTTTGGCACCAAAAAACATTAGCGCTCGGACGGGCATTAGGACGATTTGCTGGGATCTAGTTGCGCGAGATTTTAAAAGACCTACGGCGTGCCGTATGTCCTATAAATAGGAGGGGTGGCATAAAAGAAGAGGGGGGATATCAAGAGGGCTAGAGGCAAAAGAGAGACGACGGCTAGGGCAACAAGGACGACTTGAAGATGGACGTGAACGTGGGGAGGACAAGATGCTAGTACTGGTAAGTTGGGCAACAATATACGAATGCTACTCTCCCTAGAGCAAAGATAGATTCTTTTTGTTATTTTTTGCTTCTTGGGATTCCTTTTTCTGAATTCAATCTTTATAAGCCCTACAAGGATGGAAAACCACTTTCTCTGTATTAGTATTAGTTACACTTCTTGCAGTTTTTGTTCTTAGAATAAGAATCGTAGATGGGATAATGTGCCCTTCTGATCTTCAAATATTGGCCATTTTGGGCTTGATTTCAACTCCATTTTTTGCAGTTCTCATCTAATGAGCAGTAACACTATTTCATCTTCTATTTATTTATTTTTTGAATACTATTTCATCCATTGCTATGCATAAGATACGCATGAGCTATAACACTATCTCATGCATAGCAATGGTGGGTTGCTATGCATGCTTCATTAGGTATGGGTTGTGGGAATCACTTGCCTTTTTATTAAAGATATCGATTGAAATCAACCTTAGGGTTACGGTATTTTTTAGGTAAGTATTAGTGGATCCTTTATATCAGGAAAGTATCTTATAGATGTTTTCACGGGGGTACCCCGTGTTTTATGATTTCTGAGGGGAGTAAGCTGTTGATTTTTTGGGGAATACCCTAGTGTTACTTCGAGGGAGTGCCTCGCTTGATGAAGGATGTAAACAAATGGTTATCGGGTAAACTGCATAGATCACACATAGGACTTTGACCTGAGATTCAAAAACCAGAGTGGAGTACACACCCTTGCCCCGAGGATGCCCTTGGGAAATACTTAGTTCGACTACAATGGCATCTTGGCTGCTAAAGGAATGTTTTCGGTCGGTAGATTTAGTCCTTGCAATTGTGATCTGGGATAGGATGTTTCCACAACAATGGGAACGTAGTGTCACCTAGTTAATCAGACTTCAGGGACTTAAAGAAATGGGCATTTCATCTACCGCCCGTGTATTGTGGTTAGCATGCTTCTCTCATAGATGCATGTATGTTCCTATATTTCCTACTTGGCGTCGTAACTTATGGCGTTTCATGCCAGGTTATGACGAGCTAGAAGGGCCAGCCGATGTTTACTTCGAAGAAAATGTGGAAGCCTAACTCTATTGGGCCATCTCAACGCTTCCTTTCGATGCTTGTACTTGAACAATTGTATTTCCTCCTCATTTCTACGTTAATGTAAGGCTTAGACTTTCGAAGATGATCCGAGTAAATGATGCTAAGAGATTGAAACCTCTGAGCTCATTTGTGGAGTTGTTAAGCCATCAGGTTATTCAAAGATGCTTTGTAAGTGGAACAGTGAAAGGTAAAGGAAAATTGAAAGCGGCGCAACCACTAAAGAGATCAAAAGTTTCTACCAAAAAAAGGAAATTGGGAGAGCCTTCTGAAAAAAGTGAAGGTGGGAGAAAAAATGAGTTTGAAGAGATGCTTGATAACTGCTTGAATGCTTTGGCACCTGTCAGACATTTGAAGCCTAAAGAAAAGGCACGAGAAGCCAAGCGAGAGAAGATGGGGCTCATTAGCAAATCCCGTGAGAAAGAGATTCAAATGCTAAAGGAAGAGAAATCAAAGTTTGATTTGCCTACAACCAATGGGACCCGGGCTTAGATCTGTTCACATTGGGTTTGGTTGATGCTGATGCTCTTCCAAAGTATGAATCGATAATTGAAGATGGTCTGCAGCTGGCAAAGGAGTACAGCAGGGTTTTGATGAGGAAGCACCGAGCAAGACAGTGAACTGAGTCAACTTCGTTGAGGTTGAAGAAGGAGGCAATTGAGGCACTGCCTGAGCATTTGAAAGCTGCAGCTCTGGTCCCAGAATATACTCCATTTCCTGCAAATAGATTTATGGCAACTTTGACACCCCCGATTGAAGGATACATTGAGAAGCTCAACAAGGCAGCAAAGAAGAGTTCTGGGAAGGAGAAGCTCCGTCAATTAGAGATTTGGTTGCTCTGAAGTTTTCTGCCAGAACTGATATTTTAGAAGTTTTGCCTGTTTTCTTCAAATGATTTGTTAGTTGGATATAGATGTAAACTTTTCTTTTATCATAATTGAGATGAAGGAAAAGTTTATGATTTTGCAATTTAATATGGGGACTTCTGGTACTGTGCATCTGCATGATAGGAATGTCGTGCTCATATCTTTATGATATTGGATGTTTTTGGTGTGATAACTAGATCACCAAATGTCTTTTTGAAGCTGCCTGCAGGGGAACCATAAAGATCACAGAGTAGTTGAAACTGCTAGTAATATACTTGTGCACGTTGATTTGGTAGAATAATATCAATTTGCTGCTAATGACTATCCCGAAACTCGATTAGTTTGCTATGACATTATGCATAGATATAAATAGGAATCTGTTTTAAAAGCTTGGAGTTCACGTTTTCCCTGTTGGGAGAGAAAGCTGAACTGCTGATGTACCCATATTTTTTTTTTGCCTATCAAGAAAATCCCATTACTCTTTATCTTTTATTTTGGTTGATTGTGCAATGAACTTCAATTTGAA
>JAOTRH010000020.1:16666365-16679257 GCA_034768845.1 Heliamphora exappendiculata | reverse complement strand
ATATAGAGAGAGAGCGAGAGAGAGAGAGATGGGGGAAAGGGTTGCCGAAGAGGACGAGGGTATTTTTGTTATTTAATTTTTTTGTTAACGTCGTTTAAAAGAAATTAATGCCAATGGAGCATAATGTAATTATTCCAAATATTTGGGTTTGACTGTATTTGATCGAAATCTCAGAGAAAGTCAGTATAATTTACCCATAATTTATTAGTTTATGCATATACATAGTTCGTGCACAAACTTAATACAAAGCGCTCTTTACCTGAAGCATATATATAATATATATCTTATATATTGCAACTGAAGTTGAGAGCTTCTTATCAAACAGAAATTAAGCTTCTTCTCCTTCAAGCTTAACTGAAGCGCAGTCGACTCCTCTACGCCGCAGCACCACCATGACCAACAGTCGCCACCAACCCCTCACCGCCAGCATTGCCTCCAGCATCTAGTCGCAGCCACCTCTCCGACCAACGCCGTTCACTGTCGGACCTTCGTCTCTCTCTCTCTTCGTCTCTTCGGCATCTCTTTGCTATCTCTCTCTCTGTTCTCTATGTCCCTTTGCTCTCTCTCTCTCTCTCTCTGTTGTCTCTCTACTCTCTTCTCTCTCCGTCTCTCTCTCTCTCTCTCTCTCTCTCTCTCTCTCTCTTGTCTCTCTTCTCTCTCCGTCTCTCTCTCTCTGCTGCCTCTCTCTCTTCGAGCCAAGCCGGGCCCAACGGCTAGTATGTGCTCGGGCCTGGGGTCAGCCCAGCCCACAGGCTTTGGGGGTGGCTCAGGCCCAAAAATACATAGTACGGGCTCGAGCTTTAACCGGACTGAGCAGGGCCTGCACAGTAACAGGCTCCGGGCCGTTTTTACATCTCTATGTACACGATGTCACATGGTACGTTCGACAAATAAATGATCACAACCTACACAATGTGGATCACCTTTTGTCTCATAACTACCTAACTACGTAACAAATGTGAGTCATTATATGCTTACCACAAAATCTGCCGCTACCATATTAAATAAAAGTACTATATAAACTTGTCACATGGTATTCTAAAAGCACCGAACAATTACTTATTGAGTAGGAGAGTCCGAAAGGTGGCAGAGGGAGCTATAATGGGACAGAGACGATCGAGAAAGAGAGAGACAAATGAAAGAGAATGAATGTTTAGCAGGCTGCTGCTATTAGCTTTTAATTTTATGTTACTGATTTTAGCTATAAGCTATAATCTTTTTCAAACACTCACAATTTTTGCTACAACATTTAACTACTTTTTTTTTTCTATTTTAATTACAAGTTACAATCTTTACTAAATATTCACAACTTCAGCTAAAACTACAATCTATAAACTACTGGCAGTAGCATTTCCAAACAAGCTCAAAAATGAAAAGTGAGTTAAGTGATAATGGAGGAGGTTAAAACTGAGCTAAAGGTGGGAGTGTGGTGTAGGGTTAGAGTTAAGGTTTAGAAATTACAAAGAAAATATTTTAAGATTGAATCATTTGAGTTAATGCGGAAACAAATTCACTAAAAATGAAAAAAAATCGTATACAAAAAAGCTAAACCAAACACACGGTCAATCATCACGTCATCCAAAGAGTAATTGCTTCATACCTATGCAGTTAATGCTTTGTTTGGTTGGAGGCAAGAAAAATAAGAGAAAAGGAAAGAGGGTAGGAAAAGCAACCAAGGAGAACGTGAGCATGGTATGAACCCTTTTACCCACCTCTTTGGCCCATTTTCGGGCAAATTTGAGGAAAGTGGCCTAGTTGGAGAGCTCCCCAACTTCTACTTCCATCCACCTCAGTTCCTCCCAACCAAAGGAAAGTCCTCCACTTTTCCCCTTCAACTTTTTTTCCATCCAACCAAACAGCCTGTGAAGCTTCACAAAGTAAAGCATCTATCTTATCATGTCATGTGAAGTCGTGCAAAGATGAACCTAACAAGAATTCAACTTCTTTTGAGACAAGTAATGTCCAAACAGCTCAAGCAGGAAATGGCCATGATTCAGTCACAAAAAGCTCTCAATAATAGCGCATGTACTTCTCAAATTGCATTAAGTTTAGCAAGGTCAGAACAGGTAATCCCTCCATTCCAGGACAAGGCGAAGGTGATAACCAGCTTCCGTCAAAACTATTCCTATGTATCAATTTGAGAGCACAATTTGGCCCATGGAATAAGAGAAACAAGTTTGATAATCTTTCTGCTAATACCTAAACATTACCTATCGTGCTTCTCTCAAGGACAAGATAAAGAAGGTTAGCATTACCCAAAAGCCCAGTTAATTATAACAGAAATATTTAGAGAGGTAAGAGTTATAAGTGCCTGATTGTAAGCTCAGCCCTGAGATGGAGGATGCCATTGATGAAGTAAAGACTGTCCTCGGCCATGAATGAAGTCCATGGCATGGCAAATAAGTTACGGTACCCAACAGCCTTGCCACCAGTGAATGTGTAATTGCCTTTGTATTTGCTAACGTACTCCTCCGTTGGCTTCGATCTTGCTGCAAACTCGTAGTCAACAGCAAAAGTGACTGAACCTTTTTCTTGCATTCCAAGAAATAGCCCAAAACAATGGAATGAACTCTGTTGATCCATGTTGCAATGTGCTGAAAGAAAAAAACCTTGGCCACCCAAGTGGAACGCTTGAGAATACACCCGCCCCGACGGGAACAAATTTGCACATTCCTCCCGCCTCAGATCAAGGTAAACCACACACTGCTGTCGAGGAAGTTCAAACTCAACCACCTTTACAGGTCGATACTTGTAGGAACGTTCGACAAAGCATCGGTTCACGATGGCAGATTCTTCTGCAGCAAGGTTCCGTTGTCGGTGTGGGGCCTCAGCTTTGAAAAATAGAGCTTCTAGCACAACCTTGGATGCGAGCTCATGATCCAAGTCATTGCACGTCAAAACCTTCTTAAGCTTCCGGCAGGTCATGTAAGGGAAGCGGATGTAGCGACCAAGCCGAGAACCCAGGATCTCTCTCCGCTCCTCCAGTTTGGGGTACTGGGCCCTGGCCCACTTCAACACAAAGTCATATACTGCATCTTCTGATGCCACCTGGAGATCATCACTGGACAAAATTGCCTCAATTCCAGCAAGAGGCAAGCTCATAACCTCATCTTGGAACCTGGCCAGAAGTGCAAAAATCAGGCATCTCAACCATCATCTAACAATGGCAGCCGAGAGAGTCATAACACTGTTCAGCAATTATAAAGGAAGTCACTTCCCATACAAATGTCATGTTTACACAAGCATCCATGAAAGTATGAAACATATATGCATTTTAGCACTTCAGACATGAATATGGACCACAAGATTCATCACGATAATCAGCTTATCTATCTAGCAACATACATTACCTTGCCAAATAGAACATGTACTAAATTCCTTGCAGATGACACGGGATGAGACATATAGAACATATATTAAATTCCTTGCAGATGGAATGGGACATGACATATTTGTAAAAGGCGTTTGAAGAAGTTTCTAACCCCAACATCTAATGAAACAAAATATAGTGGTAACCATCTCAAGAGATTATTACAGGCTTAAAGTCATTAGACCTTTTCTAATATGTTAAGATTGCTTCCAGGGGAAAAGGGAAAGAGGGAGGGGGGTGGTTAAAAGACAGGTTTGAGACAGTTATATGCTTGATACGATGTTAGTTTGCCAACACTAAAACATCTACCTACTTGAAAAATCAGAAATTTAGATATTGACCCCCCCTAGCCCTAAGTAACGGAAAAAAATAGAGCTAACCCCTCAATTTTGGCATAATCACACTAACCATCTCCCTACAGCAATGGTGATATTCACGAAATTAATAGAGATGCTAAAGATACTGTTTTACATTATTTTTTCTTGGTATTTCAATATCAAATCTAAGTTATCTAACACATACACACGTGAGCACGCACAAATTTACATCTTCTTTCTTACTTATCGTCATCACCAAACTTTAATCCTCCATCCTTAAATCCTAACCCGAATCCTCACAAACAACCCATTGCCAGCCTCCTGCCGCGCCGCCAGCCTATTGCTGATGCCAGCTCCAGCCACCACATCCCTCTCCCCCTCCTCTCATGTTGCCTGAGCCATTTCGACGGTTCCACCTCCTCTAGCCTCTCCAATTCCCTTCCTCCCTCTCCTTTCGCACATCCTCTTCTCATTTCCCCCAACCCCTTTCTCCTTCCTCCCTACACCTTCTCAACCTTCTTACCTCATCTCATATAGTCCTCGCCACCCAAAGGGCTGTCAACTTCCTTCATCACCCCCTCTCTTTCGTCTCATATATTCGTGGCCCAACCAGCGCTGTCAACTTCCTTCATCACCCTCTCACTCATTATCTCTACCGCAACCCTTCACCCCCATGGACCTCCACCATAACCCCAAACCCCCCCCCCAAACCACAAAAAAAAAAAGCTCTTCTTCTTCATATCCAGCAAGCGCACCACCACCGGCCATCCCTCCCCTTTGTCCCTTAATCCCACCATCATGTATTGGAGCTTTGAGCAACCATGACTCCACTCCACCGCTAACACCCTACTCCCACCACCAACCTTCCCCAACCCCATCACCCAATCTCTCCCCAACTTCTCTACCCCTCTTTACATACATAAATACACACAGACATGTATATATATATATATATATATATATGTGTGTGTGTGTGTGTGTGTGTGTGTGCGCGCGCGCGCGTAACAATGGAATTGCTAAGTCACCAATTATTTAAACTTTTAGAAAATGAGCCCAACAATGTATATCATGTTGGGATTTTAGGACACAAATCCCCTAACACAGCAGAAATAGGAACGCAGATTACAATTCACACAAAGCAAGTAAAGAACAAGAACAAGAATATACATGATTTGACTGACTGTCTACCTCCACAAGATAAGAAAAAAGAATTCACTATTATAAATAAGGATTACAATCACTCTCTCTCACACTCACACTGTATCTGTGGCCTTAAACTTGAGACTCTCGCTGTCTCTCTATACTCTCTCTCTATACTTTTTACTGAGTCCTCTCAAGTGTATAGATGATCTTAAGGTTTCTATAAAACATAAACCCTTATACATGTAACCCCTAGGTCAAAATTTAACCCTAACCGCCACGCAAAAAATTGTTGCTGCGCTTAGATCGATTGATCCGTCTTTAATAGATCTCGATTTCTTTGCTTTCTGTAGAGTTCCTGCGCTTACATCAACCCACTTTTCAATACTCTAATGTTGTCCGAACGTCCTACCGAATATGGATACCAAAATTCGAGACACCAAACCCAACAATCTCCACCTTGACTCGAATTTCTGAACCTTCACCATCTTGAAGATCTGTCGGTCACCTAGTCCTGCATCCTATTCACGGATATGGGTGCTTCACCTTCTCTGTTGATCAATCTGAATGAACATGGACCAAATTCAAGTCACACTTGAACTTGACCCTATTACAATCAACCAGTCTCTCGTTCTTGGACAATCTTCCAAACTCCCAAGTCTCAGCTTTCTGTGGTAACTCCACCTTCTCTGACACTACTACTTGCCCCCGATCTCTACATGATCTGCCCGTAGTTTTCCTGGGATCTAAAGATTCTCCACTGTGCTGTTTCTGCTACTGTTGATTTGAACCATCATTACTCAGTTTTTTGGGTGAACTTTTTTGACAGAACTCCACCTCAACTACTGCACTCTTCTGCTGACTTTCTAACATACTCTGCTTGTTAGCCTGACTAAGTCTCAAATATCTGTGTCTCGTACCATCCCTGCTAGATTCTGTCTGTGTGGTAGTAGTAACTCCACCTACTACCGTGTTCCCAACCAATCTGTAGCGACCATTCACTTTCTGTCATTTCATGATTATCATAGCCCCTCTACTAATCTTCATTACTCCATCCTTTGCTGTGAACCTATAACCTAGAGAATCCAATGTTTCCAAATAAACCAAGTTTTTCCTAAATCTCAGAACATGCCTGACATTCTCCAAAGTTCTTATAACTCCGTCAAGCATCCTGATTTTGACTGTACCTATTCCAATTGACTGACACACTGAGTCATTCCCCATTAAAACAGTACTCCCGTTGCAAGACTTATACGAGTCAAACCATTCTCTAACTGGACACATATGGTATAAGCATCCTGAATATAATATCCATAACTTTGACAATAAATCAAAATCTAAAAAAATTGAAACTGCATCTCCGTCTACCTTACTGTCTGACGACTCCTCAGCCAAACTAACAGACTCTGCAGGCGCTTTTTCTTTTTTCTTTTCCTCCAAATGCTTCTTCAATTCTTGGCATTAGCTCTTGAAGTGACCAGTTTTGTGATAATAGAAGAATTCCACATCTTTCCTTGCACGTGACTTGGACCAAGATCTCCTTTTATTGCAACCCTCTTCACTAGATCTATTCCTTCCTTTGCTTGACTCAGACTTAGCCAACAACAGTCCATCTGCATCTAATTCACCATCCCTCTTCATCTTCTCATGTGACAAAAGAACACCAATGACCTCTTCAAGGTCTAGAGTGTCCTTCCCATACATCAGAGTCGTCACTAGATGATCATAAGATGTTGAAAGTGATGCCAACAGGAGTATCGCCTTATCCTCATCATCAACCTATACTCTAAACCCAAATAACTGTGTGATGAGCATATTTAATACATTGAGATGTTCTAAAAGGTTTGCACATTCCCTCATCTGTAGTACATACAGTTGCTTCTTCACGTACAACTTATTAGCCAGATTTTCTCTTCATATAGAGACCTTCTAGCTTCTACCAGATCTCATGTACCACCTCCACATCAATCACATTGTGAATAACCTCGTCCCTCAGATTTAACCGAATCGAACTTGTGGCCTTGGAATCAATGTCCTTTCAATCGTCATCGGTCATCTTGTCTAACTTCCTTGCCTGCCGCGTAACGCCTTGGAGACCTCTTACTGGATCAGCAGATCCTTCATCCGCCTCTGCCACATGGAGAAGTTATTCTTACCGGTAAACTTTTCAACTTTGTATCTAATGTTCACCATCTTTACTGCAATCGAGTGATCAACCAATAACCAATACTCTGATACCAGTTGTTGGGATTTTAAGGTATAAATCCTCTAACGCAGCGAAAACAGAAACGTATGCTACAATCCGCACAAAGCAAGTAAAGAACAATAACACGAATATACGTGATTCAATTGACTGCCTACCTCTACGGGATAAGAAGAAAGAATCCACTATTATAATAAGGATTACAATCACTCTCTCTCACACTCATACTGTATCTGTAACCTCAAACTTGAGCCTCTTGCCGTCTATACTCTCTCTAACCTCTCTACTGAGCCCTCTTAAGTGTATAGACAACCTTAGGGTTTCTATGAAATATAAAACCCTTATATATACAGCCCCTAGATCAAAATTTAACCCTAGCCGCCACGCAGAAAATGGCTACTGCGCCCAGACCGATCGATCCTTCTTTAGACCGATCGATTCGTCTTTAATAGGTCTCAGTTTCTCTACTTTCTGCAAAGATCTTACGCCTATGTCAACTCACTTTTCAACCCTCCAATACTATCCGGACATCCTACCGAGTATGGATACCAAAATTCGAGACACTAAACCCAACATATCAAGCTATCCAATACTTCCATTCATGTGGGACCTTATCTCGCACGTGAAGAGACGAATAAATTAAACAGGTGCACCAACACACATAGTGCATAATTACAAATATAATAGAAAAATAAATCACAAGACTTGAACCTAAGATCTCATGAAACTAGAGCTTTGATACCATGTTAAGTTACCAATTGTCCTAAAAACTTAAACCATTAGAAAATAGGCCCAAGAATGTATATTAAGCTATTTAACAGAAATAATTACTGGTTACCCCTGCATCACCATCCCCACCACCAATTGCAAGCCTCGGTCACCGCTACTAGCAGCGGCCTTACCCATATCCCCATTCAATCTTGCAACAACTACACCCTAGGCCAACCATTGCAACACCATTGCCGCCCAAATATCAATAGCTCCAACATAATTTAACTGATTTATTTAACACAAACATTGTGGACCATGCAGTCGCGAATCAAAACTAACATAATCTAAGAGTCTAATAGGGGGTCTTGCTAGAGTTGACTTTCTAGGAAAAACGGAAATGGCAGGGGCATTGGGTTTTTCTTTTTGATTAGTTAATAGTGAGCATCAATATGAGAGACAAATTGGAGTGGGGCGAGGGCAAGGGCGAGGGCAAGGGGAAGGGGAGAGTGGAAAGGGTGATGGGATCAGGGAAATGGGATTAGGGTTTCTCATGTTTGAGAGTGAAATAGTGGGGGAGAAAGAAGAAGAGGGGAGTTTGGTAGTTTGATATATTTTGTCACAAAAGGGAATGAGTTTAGAAACAAAGTTAATTGGTTCCAAGAAGGAATAAAAGGGTAATTTTGGTATTTTTTAGTTAAAAATCTATGATATTTTCACATTCCACCCAATTGATTTTTGGTTGACTAATGATGTGGGCTTAATTGTAATGTGGCTACAACAGTCAAGGGAGGTCGATATAATTTCTCCAAACTAAATGGGCCTAATTGTAAATATCCTAACAATTGAGACATTAGTTTCATTTGTCGACAATAAAAAGATAATTCAAATCATAACGGCAAAGAGGAAATCAACCCTAAAGGAAGACGATAAGAAATAGCACTTTTTTTGGGTGGGGGTGGGGGGCTTACTTGGTAATGTCCTTATAACGGGCAGCAAGGAACTGCTTTGCTGCGTCTGTCAAGGGCTGAACTGCATCGGCCATTAAGACACTGGAAGGAAGATCCAAGTATAGCAATGCAGACTCTGGTGTCATAGGCAAATTGCGCAATAGTCGGCTGCAATATCGCATGCATGAAGCAACCTCAAACTTGTCAGCAGCCATCAGCACATCCAGCAAAGCAGGAGCAGTAGTTGTAGATAAGGTATTGCTATACATAAAATTCAGGAGCTCCATGAGTGCAGCTTCCTCTGTTCAATGAGGTGAAAAGAGGGCAGTCATTTAAGGTGGCATAAATGTCATTTAACACTGTCCATTCCATTCTAACAAATAACTTAAACAGGGAATGTTCCAGTGGAACTAGTATGACCTTAAACGTAAGTATCGTATTATAGTAGAACAGGCAACATCAAATTATTTAAGGCTACGCCTTATTTCTTTCATATAAAAGCACACTGGTGTCTTCTCAATTCTTGTAACCTGGTAACGATTCTATACGAAAATGAATCTAGCTTGAAGCGATTAGTCATGTAAAAAGTAAAATTTCATGTTTGACACTGAGCAGGAATCTAACAAACCAAAAAATACTGTCCAGAAAGTAGGATGCTTGAGACTTTAATCCATACCAGAGGCATTGATTCGTAAGGTGACGTGTTGCTGCTCTGACTCTCTCATCCCATTTGAGAAGAGCTACATAATTAACAAATAAGATGAAATTTAACATCATCCGGGTATTTTAGAAAGCAAGTTAAGGAACCAAAACAAACAATAATGATTATTACCTTATAGAAAAATGGACTCTTTGCGGCTAAAATAGGAGAACTGATGTGTAAAGTTTTAACTCTCAGAACTGCAGAACAATCCATGCTCCAGTTTGAGTCGTTACTATTTGCAGCTTCATCTCCTGAAAAAAAAAATGGAGGCTGAGATTTGTGCAACACAAGATGGACACAGTAACAAGAGCTGACTAAAGAAGCATTTAAAATGGAAGCTTCACTGGTTATAATTGTCGCACGAAAAAAAGTTTCATTATGCTCATCAAGCCATTCTGATGGCCAGCAACACACATCTTATGTCATCATAATGAATTTGGAAAGCATGCAAATGTCTCCTTGTCACTATTCTACTTTCCTTTGTGTTGATTTTTGTCTCCCTCAATCTACACATACGTGAATTTGTCTGTAGATGAGCTGTGTTTACATAAAAAATTTCCTGTGAAGTTGGTCATTTCCATTTTTTGATGGATCTAAGTGGCTGCACTGACTTTGGCATCTAGGATTTCATTTGTCAAACCAACTCCGTGGCCTATGGCCATGATTTAACATCAATTAAATATTTTCTTTATTTGGGGGATTGTAATCCAGTTTAATCAGCATATTTCAGATTCAAAGCAATCACTTCCATAAATATTTTGATAGACAAGACAGGCTATGATTGAAGGGAAGATTTCACAGTAGATAGAGTTGCAAAGCAGAACAGGAATTTGCATAGCTGACCCAGAATAGTTGGGAGAATGTTGGGAGTCATTCAGCCTAATAGGCTAATAGCTAACTTATAGTATTATTTTTCTTTTACATCCTTCAAAATATCAGCTTCAAATACTACTGCTTGTACTAGCAGAATTCAAAGATTAATTGAGAGCAAAATTATGAAAGGGCTGAAATCCCGCAATTTGGATTGATCTCAGGAGCAAATAAATATCGAAACACAAGAAAAATGCAACAACTTTTCTTAAAAACATTATAATACCTGAAGGTGATTCTTCAATCATTGCTACTGGTTCCTCATCCACATTTTCATAGCCCACACCATCTTCAGTATCAGCCTGGTTACAATTCAAAATCTGCTCCTCAGCGCATCCAGCAGTATCTGCAGCTGCAAACATATAGTAAACGTCAGTTAACATCAGTAGAATTACCAAAGTTGAGCGCAAGTACAAAATATGCACATCTACCAGCAATGGAAACAATCCAAAAGAATCCATTGGAGAGAAAATACTCCCAATCAAGGAGTATAATATCCAATCAACAGAAATATGCAAAATAATTAACACTTAATGGTATGAGAATTCATGTCCATCATGGAAAAAACAAATTAAAAATGCACATGAAAAATACAAGTATGGAAACGAAAAATGCACGTAGCAATAATAGCATAGATGCCAACAGCATCTGCGTGAAAGTACAAGGAAATAAGCTCACCTCAACCAAGCCAACCGGCTGGATTATGCTCGATTGAATAAAGTTTCTTATTTCATCAACGTTTCTTATTTTATCAAGTCTAGCATAAATACAACTCATCTCAAAGTTTCAATTTATTTTCTCCCTAGATTTCCTCAGCAACCAAACTGAATCACATATATACATTAAATACACATTTTCATATCAACAAAAAGCAAAAGCAACAACAAAAAACCTAAATCCCCATGAATAACCTAAAATCAAAACGATTCAAAGCCAGAAAATCCCACAAAAGTAAGAAATGGTTTATGAAACAAAATTATCATCAACAAATAAGTACTGACCGTTATCTTTCTTGATATCTTCTCTCCTACGCTTCCGATGCCTGGCCCAATCGGCGAGACTGTGATAGCCGTCGCCGTCGGACCGTGTCTCCGGCGGATCGGCGATGATCTCTATCCGGAGCACCCGGTCGGAGAAATTGCTGTCGTTAAATGCGAAGCCGAAGTCGCCGTCGCGACCACCGTTGGGCGAGTAGTCGGACTCCATCACCGTCCTCGGGTCAAAAAGATCCAAGCTTGTGTCTCTCATTCTCTCTTTCTCTCTCTAAGAAGAAGACGGGAAAGAAGAAACCAGAAGAAATGCTGACGGATGAAAACCCTAGGCGTTATCCAACGAAGAGGGCTGAGAGAGAGAGAGAGAGAGAGAGAGAGAGAGGATTTTGGACGCGAGCTTTACGACAGCAACTTTCAAATGATTTATTTGAGTTTCGGTTATGCTAAATACTAACTTATTTTACTATGTTAAATGCTAACCAATAGGTTTATAATTAATAAATATTTGTATAAAATATATAATTAATAAATATTTGTGTAAAATATATTAATATATGTAAAAATAATAACTCTCACTCTTCATATTTAAAAGTACATTAATATTAAAATGAAAAATTTATTATCTTATTAACTACTGTTTATTAGGTAATGATTAGCATAATTTTTTTATTAAATTAATATTTTAAATGGTGCGCTATGTTTACCATTACAAAATTTAAATAGAGTTCATGTAGGGTCATTATATCAATTATTGTAATCGTATTACTTTATTGGAATATTAATTTAATAAATTAAATTGGTATTTATAGCATTATTGTTTGAGTTTATGAATTTATTATTTTAAAAAATACAAGTTTTTTTTATTTTAAGCAATAATATTACAATTTTACTCTAATCCCATGTTTAGTTTCTATTAAAAGTCAGCTTCTTTAGAAAAAAAAAAAAAATTTTAATATGTAGTTTTGACATTTTTAAGAAACTATTAACTTTTTTTAATTTTGTTTTCAAAAAAAATCTATATACATTTTAAATACTTTAATTTTTAAAATAAAATAATTATAATACTCTTAATTAAAAAAGCTAACTCTCTTTCCAAAAATTTTAAAAAAAATCATACTATTATCTCAAATATTACAACTTAAATACAAAAAAAGTAGACATATTAAACGTTTTAATAAAAAAAATTATAAAAACTATTATAAAAATTATTTCAAATAATTTAATTTTTATTATCTTTTTTCTTTAATTTTTAACTTTTTTATTATCCTTTTGTTTAAAAAAATAAATCTAGTAAAAATAAAAAAATTTAAACATTCTAAGCAGAGCCTTAGTTAATAAAAAATTTAGAACTTCACCTTTATTCCAACTAGAGTAATATCTATCAAATTTTATTTATCAATTCATGTATGATTATTAAATTGCTTTAATAGATTTGACTATTCATGTTTGTTATGAACATGGTAGGAGGAGATGGGCCAACTATATTGATGTACAAAGCATTTGTAATATTAATGAGGAAATATATTGGTAACAACTAATTACGAATAATTATTATCTATATATATATATTTGTAATTTTGACTTTTGTAATATATATATATATATATATATATATATATATATATATTATATTTTACAA
>JAOTRH010000020.1:16652665-16666265 GCA_034768845.1 Heliamphora exappendiculata | reverse complement strand
ATATAAGAAATAAAAAAAATAGAGATAAATATAATATTTTAATATTTTAAACTTATTATATTTGTAAAATATATATTCTATACATATATTAATATTTAAAAAATATTTATTTTATGTAATCAGGGGCATGACGGAAAAAAACATAACAAAGAAAACAAATACTGTTTCCGCCTCATTTATTATTAAAAATAAAAAAAATCTTATAAAACGAGGTAAAAATGGAACGATATCGAAACTGGCGAAAAAAATTATCATTCCTAACTATATGTCAACTTCCAATGATTCAATAAATAGCCACGCTAATCCATTTATTGCATAGTATGTGTCAACCTCGTGATTCCTACCCTTTTCAAACACAGATTAAGAGAGCCATCTGAACATATACAGGAGTTTAATTTACAGGACAAAATAATTCTTTCAATCTTTTACATAGCGCATATTAATTTTTTTTATAAAAAAAATCTTAAAAGAGAGATAAACTTATATAATCTTGAATTATTTAAAATTAATACTATTATAATTATAAATAAGAAATTTTAGCCAAATGTCAACAAACAAAAATCTTAACGCGTAAGATCTAATTGCATAATTTTTCCTAAAATTACCCAGCAACAGATAAATTTATCTGTTTTGCATAATAAATAGATAATTTTATCTGTTTGCATATTTATGCCTAATAGATAAATTTATCTGTTTGCATATCAAGATAGATAATGTAAATAAAAATATTTATCTGTGTTCTTTATACGTGTTTTCAATAAGACAGATACATTTATCAATATTTTTTATATATTTTTCAATAAAAAATAGATAAATTTATTTGTATTTTTTATATATGTTTTTAAAAGGTCTCGATAAATTTCTCTGTGTTCTTTATTCGTGGTTACAATAAGACAGATAAATTTATCTGTTCAGCCATAACACCTTATACGTGCTTTTAATAAGACAAATAAATTTATCTGTATTCTTTATATATATTTTGAAAGGTATAAATAAATTTATTTATAATCTTTATACGTGTACTTATAGTAAGACAAATAAATTTATCTGTAATATTTATACGTGTT
Source organism: Heliamphora exappendiculata (assembly GCA_034768845.1). Lineage (NCBI taxonomy): Eukaryota > Viridiplantae > Streptophyta > Magnoliopsida > Ericales > Sarraceniaceae > Heliamphora > Heliamphora exappendiculata. The sequence goes on along the minus strand of JAOTRH010000020.1, from coordinate 16,665,198 downwards.
TATAATCAGACAGATAAATTTATCTATACAGAAAATATTTTGGTCCCAAAAAATTATACATGCATTAATAGAAACATTATGCATTAAAACTTTTATAAGAATAAATTTTACTCGTTAAAAATATTATACTAAATAAAAAATAATAAACGATCTATAAATTAAATTATTCACTAATTTATCGGTATAAAATTGTTTTGAATTTAAAAAACTACCCTTTCCATCCAACCCCTTGAGTCCGTCCATGACCGGTCGACCCACCCATTCTAACATGAGATGCATCCACATCGCTCACAACAAAACATGCTTTTGTTCACATCTATTAATGGTTGGGCCAATATCCAACCTAATCATACAAAAAATGACATTTTAGTCTGGATAACATTTCAAACAAAAATGACATGTTTTAGGTTCTGTTGGTTTATTGTTCGGTTAATAAAAAGTAATTAAAAATAATTTTTTTAAGTAAAATATTTTATATTATAAAATAAAATTATTATTATTTAAATAAATTGATAAGTTGTTTTATATTTTTTTTTAAAAGATGTGTCTTGAATTTAATTCTTTTTATATTTGTAGATTTTTCTTGTCGGTTTTTAAAACGAAGACATATAAGCCAACGACGGTGGAGACTACTGTTTGAGATAGTTTTTTCTGAAGACTTTTTATGTGACTTTTTCTATATTTAATGATTTTTTTATATTAATTCAAATAATAATACATTTTAAATTTATTCGTTATGAGAAACCAAAAACTAAAAAACTAATCCAAAAAAAATTTATATAGGATGAATAAAGCCTTAAAAGGCAACTTTAAGACCTTTTAAAGTTTTTTCGTCATTAGTAAAAAAAAATTATATTAGTTCAAATAATAATATTTTTAAAATTTTTCTTTAGTAGAAATCAAAAAAGTAAAAATAAATGACTAGTTTTTTTTAAAAAAAATTTAAGATTTTTTCGTCTTTAGTGAATTTTTTCAACTCTTTAGATAAAACGACATACACTTTTAGATTTGTTTTATAATGATGACTCTAAAATATAAAAAATATAGACCAAAAATATAAAAAAATTTAGAAAAAATGAAAAAATTTACATGAAAAGTTATTCCAAACAGTAACGATGCTTTATGAGACATTGGACTATATTTAACTATTTTTTTATCACTTTGTTATAAAAAATATCTTATTTCAATCCAACAATAAATAACTTAATTTTTTAAATATTTTTTATGTATCAATCCAATGTTAGAAAATAAAAATAAAAATTACTTTTTTTTACAAAAATATATTACATAAAAAATATTTTCCTAAACGAACGGAATCTTTCTTCTAATAACATTTGAAACAGGAAAAAAAAAACTTTATCCCTCCGTGTTTTCCGGCTTTATACACATGCATACAGATTGAGTTGAAAGGACAAAAAGCAACTAGCAATGATTCTCTTGCAATTTAATTTGCAGTACTTAAAACTACGTCGTTTTAAGCACTACATAAAAATATTCCATTGCAAAGGGTTCTTTCTTCGTCCGTATTAAATTGATTGGCGTGTGCTAACTGTTCTATTTTCTTTTTCTTTTTTTCTTTTTCACATCCTTGATCTTATTGGGAACAAGGATGACAATGGGATCATGCTATGTTTGGGTGATCAATTTATTTACTTATAAACAAATAAGATAAAACATAAAGAAGTTATTTTGTTTAGATAACACAAATAAGTCACTTTGTTTAGTTTATTTAGTTTATTTTAACTTATTTGTTTAAATAAATACTTTGTTTAGATAATTTTTGACTTATTTTAACTTATTAACTTAAAATTTAACTTATTTAGTTCATTTTGTTAACGTAGCTTATTTTTGACTTGTAAGTTAAATAAACAATAAGGTCGATTACCAAAACAGGACATAATTGAAGAATTGAAACCTACCCAAACGTTCATTGCCTCAAAAGAGACAGATTTTCTCTGAAAAAAGGGGATGGATCATTTACATCCGGTGGCAGGAAACTTATTTCTTGTTATGGGATTTGGTTGAGCCTCACCCTGCACATTTAACTATTGTGGAATATTAGCAACCCTTGTACTTACTTCATTTTAACTTGCTGAAAAAGCATAAAAAGAAAGGAAGCTGAGGTGGTTGGATGCATTTTGTTTGTTCTTTTTGTCAACATATTTAGGTATGGGTTATGTTTGTTCTTTTTGTTGCTACATAAATGCCCTTATGATGGCGCTTTTTCAATGTCATAGTTATGAGTACGTTTGGTAGTCGGCTTTAAGTTAAATTTTTTTTTTATCTTAAGTTATTTTAAATTAAAAAATTAAAAAATTTATTTAGTTGAAATATATGTAGTTCTTAAGTCAAAAGTTTAAAGTGGCTTTAAGACAAAACAAAAAGCTTTGCTTAAAATTATTAAATTTTTTAAAAAATTTTAAAGATAATTTCATATTAAATATAGATTTTGACAAGTAAATTTTAAAAATATAACTTTTGTGTCAGCTCTTTACTATCTTCAAAAAATAGGAAGGATCGGAGTCCACCTTCACTGGAGATAATTCAACTAGAATCCGATCCTTATGGATTATCAAGGGTAGTGATATTTTTAAAAAATATAAAAAAAAAATCATGTAAAAAGTAAAAAAAAGTTAAAAGTCTTTAAGTTAAAAAATAAATTTGTTTGACTTTTTAAGCTTTTAAATAAAAAAATAAAAAATCAACTTTAAAATCGAGTGGCAAACGGGGGCTATTTGTACTTACTTATCCAACAACTCAAAAATTAGAAAAGAGAAAGAAAAAGAGAGAAATGGGCTTTCTCCAAAAATGCCATTGGAAAAGTTGAGCTTACATTAATAAAAACTTATCAAACCGGTTCTATTAAGGACATGTCGCATTGATGAGAAAAAAAAAAAAAAATTCTAGAGAAGAAGCAACCTTTATATTATTAAAAACTAGAAGCCATAATGCTATTGGGTTGGGTGTTTGTTGCAACTAAACTTGTAAAAGTTTATTATTCAATTTGGTTTTAAATTAAATTTTATGTTTAGAGTCATTTTAAGTTAAATAAGTAAAAAACTTATTTAATAAATTATAAGAAAAATTTTAAGCCATAAAATAATAAATCAGAAAGTTTAGTTTAAAGAGAATTTAAGTCAAAAAAAAGTTTCAAGTCAAAAATAATTTCAAATGAAAGTTTTTAAGATTCTTTTGCAAATTTACAACAAGAGCATGAAATAGAAGGACCCATCAAATAATGGCCCTGTTTAGGTAATCGAGCTTATTAGCTTATTTGATTTATAAGTTAAAAATAAATTACATCATCTAAACGAACTAAATAAGCTAAATTTTAAGTCAATAAATAAAATAAGTCAAAAATTATCGAAATAAAGTGACTTATTTAAGCAAATAAGTAAAAATAAGCCAAAAAATAAATCAAACGAAGTGACTTAAATAAAATAATTTATTTGTATCACCCGAACGAAACAGTTTATTTTTGTTTTGACTTATTTGTTAATAAACAAATAAATTAGTCGCCCAAACAGTGCCAATATATAGAAAACCCAATTGGATACCAACCCAGAAGATTTGCAACACAAATCAAGAAAATTGTAACGCAAACGAAATTCTCAAAAGCTCAATCGAAATGGGTGATTACTTTTTAACATTCAAAGACGACGAAGGAGATACAAAGTGAATATTGCGAGAAAAGGCAATATGAAAACAAACAAACGCGGCCAACAATTAAAAGCGTACCTGCCATATGTTCCTTTGACAATCAAGAATTTGGCAAATTATTAGATGCGGAATATTATGTAGCGACGTGAGGTGGTGTTCTTGCTAAATAAAAGAGAATTTTAATTAAAAATTTAAAAAATAAATTTTGATGTGTAAAATTTATAAATAAAAAATTTAACATGTAAGATTCAGTTGCATAATTTTTTTTTAAAATAATTTACAAACAGATAAATTTATCTGTTTGATATTTATCTGTTTGATATTTATGCATAACAAATAAATTTATTTATTTACAAATCAACACAGATAATGTAAATAAATAAATTTATTTGTATTTTTTATACGTTTTTTTAATATGATAAATAAATTTATTTGTATTCTTTATACATACTTTTAATAAAAGACATATAAATTTATAAGTGTTCTTTATATATTTTTTGAAAAGGCATAAATAAATTTATCTATATTTTTTATACGTGCTTTCAATAAAAGACAAATAAATTTATCTGTGTTCTTTATATATGATTTGATAATACACAGATAAATTTATTTGTGTTCTTTACACATACTTTCAATAAAAGACAGATAAATTTATTTTTTTTCTTTATATATATTTTGAAAATACACAAATAAATTTATATGTTCTAGAGTATTTTTGTCTAAAAAGACCTTGCATACTAGAATTTTTATGAGGATGGATCTTACTCATTAAAAAATCTTATACTGAATAAAAAATAGTAAACAACCTATAAATTGAACTATTCATTAATTTTTTGTTAAAAAAAATACTTGATGCACATTAAATTGGTCACCCTTCATCTCTTATCTATCAAACAAAAGTGTTCTCAAATTTTTTTATTCAGAGTATTTTTTATTACGTTATTAAATAAAAATATTACATAAATAATATCACACGGTGGTGATCCATATTGAATAATTACTTAATTTTGTGCCAATGGAATTGTGATGGTTTCTTTTTGTCTTTTGCCTTTTTGGATTAAGATTTGACTTTTGAGGGTTTGAGGGTCGAAAGGTGAAATTCTTGCATTTATACATTTTAGGAAATTTGTTTTTTCTTTTGCCTTTTTATTTATTGGAAAATGCTACCACTACTCACTAATTGAATCTCTAGATTTTTTTTGCATTAATTATATTAAAATTTGTAAAAAAAAAAATTGATTTCATCATAAAAAAACATATTGGTGTTGAATTTTTTTGGGCTTGGCAGGTTTTAAGTTAAAAGAAAAATTGGACCAAACAGTTTCAACAAAACGGTGCCGTGTTTTTCATGTACTGTTTTTTTTAGCCAAGCCCGGACAAGTGATTGACCGGCAATGAACTTAAAGTTCCTGACATCATATTTTATAATTTTTTTAAAAAGATAATCAAGTTAATTCCATCAGGTAATAAACTAGAAATAAGCAGCGCCTAAACAACTATTACTATTTTTTTAAAATTATTCGGTAACTTGTAATAACAATTTAAGTTATAAAAAATAAAAAATAAAAAAAAAATAATAGTGATAAATCAATAAATTATTCAAATACTCAAACTAAATAATAAAAAATTAATTAAAAAATATACAATTATCACATTATAATTGATAGTTATACTTGAATTAAATAATAACCGATCAAAAAAATAAAAATTTTAATAAATTTTATCTCACCGTTAAATTATTTAAAAGGAATAAGAACCCTTAGATCAATAAATACATATCACATCAGTCATTGTAACTTGTTATATAGATAACTAACTTGATTTACTAAAAATTAAATAGTTTAGTACATTAACTGTTAAGTAAAATTATTCCCATTACCAAATTATTCATGGTTAGAATAACCATTTTGTGAATAGAGATCATGTATGAGGCAAACTGAACATTATTGGAAAATTAGAGATAGTAAATTGCTTGGAAACAAAGAAAGTAGAAGGATTCACACTTCAACAGATGTATTAAGCAGGAAATTCGCACCTAAAGGAAACTTAAAACTCCACACCTAGAAACGAACTAAAATCCACACCAATTCTAAAGAAAATAGTTTTATTCAATCATCGAATATCCCAAAATACAAGCAAATGTATTAAGAAAGGAAATTGCAAACCTTTTAGAGCAGGGAGGCAAAAATATAAAACTAAGACACTTGGAAAGTGTATCCACTTCCACTGTGTTTCTGAATGCTAAGAATAGTGTTACCATTTGCATGAACCAGCAGCCTTCTTGGCTGGTTCAGTAACTAAAAAATATACCCCTTTTGGAGAAACAAATTTCATACTAACTGAAATGAATGCAAAAATGGGATTAAAAAGAAAACATAAGAACAAAATTAGGGAGCAATTTCAAGCCTGGGTTCGAAGCAAAAGCCGGTAAAGAGCTGAAGCGGGGACCTCTTTGTCACTGGGCATTTATGTGACCATTTCCATTGATTCTGGTTCATAGAGAAGACAAGGAGAGCAGGAGATCCATAGCTCTGAATGTATATGAGGTCATCCGAACCACTGCTAGCAAAAACATCATCGAATTCCCCAAATCCTTGAAAAAGCTTCCGAGGCATACGGGCAATCTCTTGCCATTCCTTCCCATCAAGAATCCATATACCAATTCCTTTTATTATGTCGCGCCGGTTTTTTTTGCCAATCCCTCCCACCATAACCAACTTCTCCTTGAGGTTCATCAGACGGCCACAAGTAAGAGAACAGGGCACTTGGATGATGGAACTCTTAGTCAATAAATCGTGGGATGATTGGCTTGAGAAGTCATAAGCAATTAGGCCATGACGACTCTCTCGAATGCCTCCTCCAGTTGAGTAAATCAAGAAGTGCAAAACCCCATCGCAGATGACGCTCTCATCGCCACTTCTCCACCCTGTCAGAACATCTGTCAGAGGAGTCGTCCACATCGTTGTCTTTGAGTCGTAAGTATGAATCGAGAAATCCCACCTAAAAAAATCTCCCGGGACTTGCTTGGATTTCACTACTGAGACATTGTAATCATGCGATGCCCTGTTCACTGAGACTGCCAATGCACTGTAATCGGGAAATCTCAAACCCGGAGGTTCCTCAAGCTTCCTGCAGCATTTGGTGATTGGGTTACAGACATATAGTTCACTTCTACTATCATTGTCCATGAAGCAAACTAAGCCAAAAGATGAAGTGATGAACCAACTGGAGGTCCCGATGTGGGGAAGTTCGATGCCGTACCACTTCCGAAGGATGGGATCATAAGCATAACCAATTGGCTCATCAAAGCTAGTGAACATGAAGTACCAAGGTTTATGTGGTAAGATGTGGGAGAAGTTACATAAAAAACTTCTTGAACTAACTATCTCGTGCCATCTTTTACACACGCAACCGGCTGTAAAAATGCTAGCAATGGGGAGATAGGCCAAAATTCGCTCCAACAAGTCGTCGGGTAGGATTAAATCCAGGGAAACCTCCATAACTTCTTGATTGGCTTCATCTCTAAGCTCTAAGAAAGTGTTAAAATCTCTACAATCTCTGGTAATGTCATCGATACAATGACTGACCCATGACGTTTCCTCTTCCATGATTAAGAAAACAGAAACTTGTTTATACAGGAATGAAAAATGTAATTAACCAATCGTGGAAAGGCTTTAATAACCGTTGATTCATCATCAAACAAGAACTCATTATGAGAATGTAATCGCATCTAATTCTCTAAATTATGAGGAAATCTTAAATCACGATACTTGACTAACTGAGTTGAAATCACCTGAAAAAATATCAAAATTAAGGAAATGGATTAAGCATTGCAAATCAATTTCCAGAAAGGAAATAAAACAAATCTATATGAGATCAGAAAACATTCACTCCTGTCTCTCCATGTATGTCCAACAGGTAAAGAACCACATAATTACCAAATTAAGATGATCATTGTTCTGGTGCCTCCTTCCCCATTGAAAGGTCACATGAAATTTGGTGGTGGTTGGGGGGAGGAATGAAATATACCAACGATTCATCTAATGGCCATACCATGTAGACAAACCTGATGGTTTAGAATGACTGGATTGGACTATAGTGGGAATAGTCCATGTTTGAGAAACCATTTATGGAGGGGGTTCAAACCCCTTCAACCAAATTTATACCACGTAGGAGGGATAAAAGAAATCCCATGATGGAGGTGGGTTGTTCAATCCCAATATATGCAAGTAGTGAGAAAACGATTAAAATTACTAATTTTCCCTTGCATGTTGGAGGTGAGTTGTTCACTTCCAGGATTAAAACAAGGATGGAATTTTAAAATTTGTTAAAGGTCATTTATGTCAATTACCATATTTAATCACATTTGCATAATGTCAAATCAAACAACGGATTATTCTTCCACATATTACCTCTCCCTCAATCAAGACAGACCGGTATATAATAAATAACACTATTAATCCAATCCATAAAACTTTCATAAACACAAAAAATGTCCCATGAAATTAGTATTTGAATCAAACATGGCCATAGATTCTAATCATCAAATCACTTTTGAATATATTCATTCTTAACTATGCAAGTATAGCAAAAACTTATAACAGCTTCCACATACATAATAAATTTTAAAAGATTGAAATGCGCCATCAAAGAAAAACTTCAATATCACCTGTTCAACAAGTAGAACAAAGAAATGAAGAAAATTTTCAATTCCAGAATTTACAAAAAAAAATGCACAAAGATTCAAGAGAGAAGGCTCATGATTCAAGATAACAGACTCTAACCTCATACGAGAATAGCTGAATACCAGGATGAAGATGATGCGAGCTCAAGAAACCTAAAGGAGAAGTGCTATTTGGGGAATTGAAGGTTATCTTGAAATATAACATACATTCAAGTACCATACAAACAAAAAGGGAACATGCAACCAGTTGCTTCTTAAAGATACTATAAAAGGATAAAAGACGGTAAAAACAAATACAGTAATACTACAAACACATGAACAAACCGCATAAAATGCATCATAGCTGTCCATATGTATGTGGAACCCACAACATGATACACTTTCTGTGGTTTTTGTGATTGGAACTTTGTGTGCCAAGTGTTTGCCTAACAAATATCACACAAAAAAGAGAGAAAAATGAACTGTTGGAGGTGAAGAAAATACCTACCAGAGACAGACCGATCGATCGGTGATGAGACCAATCGATCGGTCAAAAAGAGCTTGTAGTATGTTGCAAGTCTGCAACAGAAACCGAGAGTTAGAACTTAAGATTGATTGATCGATCGGTCTGTGCAAAGACAGGGTTTTAATTGACGCGTAGGATTTGCTCCGTCAGGAGTTTTGTTATTGTTTCTGAGTTCTATTCTTCTCTTTGAAGCCCCAAAACACTTGTAATCCATTCTATATTGATTATAGTGAAAGTGTAAGCCCGTGAACGTAGGCATACATTGCCGAACCACGTAAAAACTCGTGTGTGCATCTTGGTTTGCTTGTTGTTCTCTTTCTTGATTAGTTTTTCGTTTGTGGCTTGATTACGTGATTCAACGAGACTTGTGGGTTGGATTTGGTCGGGTTTTGACTCAAATCCAAAACATAAACTCTATGAACCAGATGAATTAGATCAAACCAATCTATGTTTGGATGGACATGACACTTTCTGTGGTTTTTGTGATTGGAACGATGCGTGCCAAGCATTCTAGACACAAATAACAGAAAAATCAACTCTTTTAACCAGATGAATTAGATCAAACCCAACTGCGTTTGGATGATGGATTTGAGGAGGAAATTACATAGGAAAAGAAAAATGATAGGAAAACCAATAGGAAACAAAAATTAAATTTCACAAATTGATGATACTAACACAATCTCAGATGCTATGAGAAGAAAACTAATGAAATAGTATAACGTAAGAGATTAGACTCTACAAAGTTATCAATCACGCATCAAAACACCCAAGAACAGACATGAATCAATAGCAATAATCCGTTCAGAACGACAGAACCTAACCAATTGAAACACAAACACATCATATGAACGACGAGGAAACATCATTCAGAGATAAAACAATATTCTCAAGAGATAAAAAAAAATCAAGGATATACATTGACGGGGCGCACGGATTTGCGTTTCTGGGTGCGAACCCTTCTCTTGCTACGCTAATCAAATGGGTCTAATTAGATTCGTCTGTAACGTCGAGATTTAGAGCAAAAGAAGAGAAGAAAAAGATAATATGTAAGGCCCTGAAATGGGTCGGTTTGGATTTAGCGGACGAATATGAACTTTTTCTAGTTTCTTCTCTTTCGTTCTTTTGAGATTAGCAAAAACATTCCCAACCATCGATGAAATAGGGCAGCGGTTTTTGAAGTGGGAAAAAGTAAAACTCCTTTTAACACCCTTAACCCTCTCCGAAAGATTTTGGTCCAGATAATTGCTGATTGCTTATTTTATTTTATTATTTTATTATTTATTTTTTGTAAAAAATATTTTTTTAATAAAATTATTATATTTTTTGATTCATATCACCGAAGCGAACTGAAAAATAAATTTTCTTATCAAAATATAAAAAAATTAAAATAATAAAAATAAATTAATAAGTCAAAATTTTTATTTTTTTATTTTTATTTTTATTTTTATTAAAAAAATTCACCTTTTAGTCAATTTTTATTTCAATTCATTTTATTAATACAATTAGAAAAAATAAATAATTTTAGTCAAAATAAAAAAATTCAAAAAAATATAAAAAAATAAAATTTTAAAAATTTAGTCCAAGCAGAGCCTTTATTTTGTGGGTAAGGATTTATTAGAATCATTCATCTCATATTAGGAGAAAAAAATTTATTTTATATAAAAATTTAATTTAATTAGATATTAAAAAATATATAATTAATTATTTTTATAAAATAAATAATTTAACAAATTATTTTAAATTAAAATATAAAAAATTTCTCATACCTTGACACTGAAAAAATTTCTCATATATGGTTTTCCAATCTTATTTTTCTAAATTGTTTGAAAAAAATTTCATACCTTTAAGTATGAAAATTTTTTCAGTGTAAAAAAAAAAAGCATAATCACATATTTCTCGTGTATAACATAGATAATAACTTATAACACCAACTGAAGAAAAAATTATCAATCCTATCTCAATGTGGAATATGAGAACATTTTTCATATATATTTTTTCAGTCTCATGGGAATTTTCCAACCTTAAGTATGGGAATTTTCTCAGTGTAAACAAATTAACATAATCAAAAATTTCTCATACATAACATGGATAATAACATATAACACCAACTTATGAAAGAATTATCAATTTTATTTCAATGTAGAATATAAAAAAATTCTCATAACTTGACAAAAAAATTCTCATATATGTTTTTTCAATCTTGTTTTTTCAGATTATTTTAGTTATTTTAGGTTTGACAGTTGATTACACAAATCAAATTTAGGGTATGTTAATCAAAACACAATTCAATTTACTTCGAAAAGAGAAATCATTTCGAGTACTAAGCGATTGCATGGGTCTTATATTTTGTTTCAAAATTTTATTAGAAAAATCACAAAAGATGAAATCAAAAGTAATAAAATTTGAATTTTATTATTTTGATAGAGAACTGTTTACAGACACTACAAACTACTCATATGAATTTGAATAAAAATTACAACGAAAGTAAAGATAAAAGAAAAAATATAGACAGTTTGCCGTGATGTGTCAATATGTCTTAATAATTATAAGTTCACATATTTATAAAAAATTTCATAAATAACTTTTCGCAATTCTACTACATATGAAATAATTTCTACGATATGAAATAATTTCTACGACGCCAAACATCATTTGTAACTTTAATTAATCGCTGTTCTTATTTTTGGTTATCGCTTGTTATCTTTAATAATACTTTATATAGGCATTTTAAATATATAATTAATTTATATTAAGCTTTTATAAAATATGATAAGTTATTAAATAAAAAATAATATACTCGATAGAGATTTATTAATTATGGTGTAAATAATGCCTTCCAACCCTTTAAGAATAAGAGTTATCGAATTCGTAAAAATTTATGATATTACATCAAAATTAAATTTTTAATAGCCATAAAATGACTAAAATACAAAAATACAGTCGATTGCAGTAAAAATACAGTCGATTAGGGTTTAGAGCTTATGACGTAGGAATTAAGGTGTTAGAGATTTAAATGTTAGGATTTAGAGATTAAGATTTAGGAGTTATGGTTTAGAATTTAAAGTTTAGGGTTTAGGGGTTTAAGATTTTGGGTCTAGGGGTTTAAGATTAGAGTTTAGGATTTAGGATTTAGAATTTAGGATTTAAGAGACCCGAAGTGAGTCAAGTATTTACGGGGTATCCATTGACCGACCTAGTTGAGTTGGAGTAGAATATTGATTCTCTAGGATATGGTTAATCTGCGAATCTTATCTCTCTTAATTCCAAAGATTACCTCTCCCCAAGGTGCCCAAGACATGCCGGAAGCAATGCCTTAAGGTGCCCCCAGCAATCTCCCAAAGCAATGCCCCAAGGTGCCCACAACATGCCCAAAGCAATGCCACGAGGTGCCCTAAAATTTATTCTGATTATGTTCCTTCGTATATGAACATAAGATTTCTTGGACTCATTGGTTGTTTTGGTCACTTTGACTACACTCCGTGGCAGTCAAAGAATTCTTTGTAATATTGTGGTGGCAGTCAAAGAAAAATACGAGCCTTTGTATTGAAATAAGACCTAAACCCCTTCAAATTAAAAAATTTGATCATTCATGGCAACCCCCCAAATTAAACAAATAAGTTTATCTGTTAAGTATAAATAGCATACAGATAAATTTATCTGTTTCTATTATCTATATTAATATAC
>JAOTRH010000020.1:16622932-16652565 GCA_034768845.1 Heliamphora exappendiculata | reverse complement strand
ACCCACAGAATTGAACGTTACAAATCCAAAAAGGGTACTCCAGCAGAAAAATTTTAGAAAAGGAAAAGGAGTTAATGGTGGCGAAGTTGAACCTCCTCATGGGGGCAATTGGGAGGTACATCCAGTTGGTTGGGGTTGGGAAGTTGAAAACCCTTGTCCTTCTGATGATGGTGGTGGTGGCTGTGGCGTCGGCGGGGGAGCCCAGCACCACCACCTTTGCTCATCTTCGTCGGCGCCGCCGTGAGTTGGGGGAGAACCTCCCAGAGGTTGGCACCAAGCTTTCTAGCGGAGAGTTTGGTGGTGGGAAAGATGAGATCTTCCCTAACACAACCATCTGGTTGAACAAACCCTAGTTTCCATGTGGGTGGAGGAGTACAAATTCCCCCTCTTCTCCCCACCAGAACACTGCGTTTCAACTTTATTGTACCCATGAATTCCTCCTGCTTTTTTCCCTTTCTCATCACTCCAACTTTTTCTCCTCTTTCCATTTTGACTGCCTTTGTCTGCTCACTTTCGCTGCTGCTGTAAAGAAAATCTTGTCTTTCTCACCATCGATCTGTCTCTCTGTCTCTCTCTCTCTCTCTCTCTCTCTCTCTCTCTCTCTCTACATCTTGATTCTTGAGCTGCTGGGACTTCTCTGTTTCACATAATCTCCTCCTCCACCCCTCAAACAGACCCAAATTTCAAACTATCCTCTCCATTTTTCATCACGCGCGTATTTCTCTCTTTTTAGCGACAACTTTTCGTCCTCTCTCTAATTATATGGCTACTGTGGATTTGGGGAAGAAGAGTATTGACATTTTAATCGTACTAGTTGTCGGAGGGTTGTGACACGTAACCCACCGACAGTACTGACTGACTCTTCACTGCCGTGGAAGCTCAAGTCGAGAATGGCGGCAAGAACAAGAACGACGAGAGTGATTACAAAAATGCTACTTACCCTGATATTCGATGATCGATGAAATACAAAGTTCGTTTTAACCTTTGTATTTTGTTTGATCGATCATTGATTATATAGCACAACTCTAGTGATTATCGATTGCAGCAAAGGTAAGATCAGAATCAATAGGTTCTTGTGTCTTTTAGTGCTCGTTGGCTACCCATTTTAAATTGGTTTAAAATTAATTTTTTGGTTTTTAATTTTTAATTTAAGATTTGACAAAAATTTAATTTAAAATTTGAAAAATTAAAAACTTTTATTTTTAATTCTTAACTTTTAACTTATTTATTTTTAAGTTTTTTTTACTTTTTTTTTCATAATAATTTTTAATTTTATTTATTTATATATAAAATTAAATAAATTTCAACCAAATAAGCATACCTAGTGCAAGTCTATTTAACAACTTAATTAATTTATATAAATTTTTTTGATAATTCAAAATATATAAGAACAACTGTCGTAAAAATTGTTGTGCATACAAAACTAATTTTTTTTTTTAGTTGTTGGTGATATTTTTATTTTTAATTTAATAATTTTGATCTTTTGAAAAAATTGTAATTTTTTTCATAGTAGAATTTGTAGTATTTAGTATTGATCTTTTAATTACAAGTTTGTGAATCAAAAATACTTGATTGAAGAAATATAACTTAGAGTGTTGCGGCTTAGAACAAAAAAAAAAAAACCAAACATTGAGCACCGAAAATGTTTGGTCTCGTTTTGAGATGAATTGAAAGAAAATATTTTGTTTAAGATTAAAAGACATTTTAAAAAATTCATACTGAACATATATTAACTTTTTGAGAATTAAAAATTATATATTTTTTAATTAAATAAATTTTTTAATTTTTTAATTAAAAATTAATTTAAAATTAAATTATCAAACAAACTCTTAACAATTAACAAGTATAACACTTTATATTTAACAATAGATATCTAATAATATAATTCACCGTGTAATTGTTAAGAGCTATGAGCACCAACTCTGATCACGCCCTTCAAGGACAGGGGTGAGTGGTTTAAGAGATTACGTTAAAGTGCTATTAATGGATTAAACATATTTTTATGATTAAATTGTTTATCATGTTACATTCATTATATTTGTTATTCATACATAAAGCCAAGTTAATTTAATATCTAGTTATGTGATTATTCTTTATGTGCTTATATATATTTATTATTTATTTATAAATAAATATAATATAGTTAAATAAATATAATATTATTTTTATTTTTTTTATAAGAATTACAAATTCTATAAATTTTACCTAATAAACAAATTTAATCATAAAAATAAATTCAAAAATCAAACTTAAAGGGTACAAAAATATTTGTACAGTCCCTTAAGGACAAGCACGCATCTTTCATCCAACTAAAAAACAAACACTCAGTTTGCAAAATTACATGTTAATCTTAGTGCATTAAAAATCGTTAAACACATTAAGATTATTTCAAAAAATTTATACTATTCAATAGCTTCTAATGTATTAAAATAAAAAATATATAATTTTTTGAATAAAAAAAATCTCTGCTCAAAAAATAAAACTTTACCTAGGGCATAGCAAGGCCACGTGTTGTCACAAATTCATCAAAAACAAGTAAAAATAATCCGTTGGTGGTGAGAAAGAGCACAATGCATGGTCTAAGATGGGAAATGGTTGAAAACTTCTTTTAAAAGCAAGTAAAAAAAGTCAATCTTTAAAAGGCAAAAAAATAGCTATTAGATTTGTTTCTATTTGTAGTTTTTAGATTTTTTAAAATATGAAAAAAAAATTTAAAAAAAAAACAAGAAACAAAATATTCTCAAATAAATCTAAATTAAATTCAGAAGTTACATAATCACATCTTGCCTTAAATTTAAAGATAAATCCTCATATTTGGGTTGTCTTGGTGTCATGTATTGTCCATTTCATAGGTCAATGACGTATCATCCAGTGACTCTAGTGGTTCATTTGGATCTAGGCTTAAAGCCCAGTTTAAAATTTTTTTTGGATTAAATCTCCAAAAGTCATCTTTTTTGCATTTGTCCACCTCAACTTATTGCTTTTTAGCTTATTCACTCTTTGCCTTTTGTCTTTTTACTTATTAATTTAAAATACTTTTATTTATTTTTAAAAATACCAAAATTTTTACTATACAACTATGTTTTTTATAAAAAAAATATATTTTTAAACCGTACTCGTCGAGATCTATCAAAACACGATTTATATTGAATATAAAATTTTATAAAAATAAAAAAAAATATTTATAACTTCTCCTTTTTGACATAAAACTTTTTGCCTTGTTGCCTTTTAATTTAATATCACTTTAAGCCAAATAAATTTTTAACATTTAAGACACCCATGAAATTCACCAAACGAGTAAAAATATGAGGTGTTACAATCTATCCCTCCTTAAGAGATTTTATCTTCGAAATTCAAAGTATACCACCATTCCCAAAAAGCTGAGAATGATTGGTGAAGATGATGTCTTCTTGTTTCCACGCGAATTTTTCTACTACTTGGGGGTGCCAAAAACTAGTATTAGTTGAATGCTATTTTCCACATGTTCTCTCCTAGTCGATCTAGAATTCTCACTGGTCTTTCTTCAAAAAAAAACATCGTTGTCCAATTTGAATTCCTCGCAACTAAGGACATGAGAAGGATGTGCCAAGTATTTCCTTAACATGGAAAGATGGAACACGTTGTGCATCTTTTGAGTTGGGATGGTAGAGCTAATTTGTAGGCAATTTTTCCACTTTTTATTAAAATCTCAAATGGTTCAATGTAATGGGATGACAATTTTTTCTCTTTTTCTGGAACAAATAATTCCTCTTCATGGCTAAATCTTCAAAAGGATGTTCAAAATGACATGGTCCCCTACATCGAATGCCAAGGACCTAACCCTTTTATCTGCGTAGCTCTTTAGTCGATTCTAAGCGGTTACCAATCACTTGCATATGTGCTTCACCTTCTTGATAATCGTCTCTTGTATGATTTTTGGTCCCAATAAACTTGTTTCTTGGACCTTGTAGCAAATGGAAGAACAACATGGTCGATCGTGTAGTGCCTCATATGAAGCCATACCGATACTTGCTTGATAACTATTATCGTAGGCGAACCCGACCAATGGCAAGTGTCTTTCTTAGTTTCCCTTGAAGTCTATTACAAAAGAGCGTAGCATGTCCTATCTGTGTGGTAGTTCAGATTGCCCGTTGATTTGGAGATGAAAGGCAATACTAAAACACATGTTAGTTCAAAAAACAAATTCTACAAACTTCTCCAGAATCAAGAAGTGAACTGCCAATTGTATTCGATACAAAAACCCCTTGTAATTGAACAATTTCTCACATGTAAAGCTGACTCGAGGATTCAAGAGTGTCAGACACTCTGCTTGGTAAGAATGTGTGACCTTCATCAAATGATCTACCACTACCCATATAACATCATGTCCTCAAGGTGATCTAGGCAAACCGGTCACGAACTTCCATCTTTACATGCTTTCACTTTCATTCTAGTATTGGCAAAGGTTGTAGCTTCCCTCTAGGCTTTTGGTACTTCACCTTCACCGGTTAGCACATAAGATATCTAACGACAAAGTGTGCTACATCTCTTTTCATTATGCTCCACCATACTAGCATTAGGTCTTTGTACATCTTGTTTCCTTTAGGGTGTACTAGAAAGCCCAACTGATAAAATTCATTGCGCATTGCTTCTCGTAAACCATCGACACTTAACATATAGACCTATTTTGGAAACTTCAAACTCCCATCAGTATATGTTGTCTCCCATTGCTATTTGTCTAATCAATAGAAGTTACGTCTACAGACACGCGAGATTTGGTGAAGTTTTGCGCTTCCAAGATCTTGTTAGAGATCATGATAAACGAACAAGTGCATTTGTCTTTCACGTTTATTTTAAGTCTAAACTCATCTATCACTTCCATCATTTTCTATTTTCTAATTGTCTTTCAAACCACACAAGTTCCTTTGTCTTTCGACCGAGTACGTCGATCACAACATTTTCTTTAACAAAATGATAGAACAAAGCGAAGTGGCAATCTTCAAGGTACTCTATACCATGTTTTTACCCCATGTTTTGATCCCTCTAAGTGAACATGTACTACAAACTCTAAAGTTTAGTCGGAATTTTGAACTTCACTATAGAGATAATGACAACGTGTCTTAAGTGAAAATTCCACCTACTGGTAGCTTCAAACCATGTGAAAATTTCACCTACTTGTCTCTTCTTCTTTGCACTCAAGAGGCACTAAAACTTTTGTTGTTACGGGTTTTTTGATCGTGTTTTTGTGCCGGGGTTGTGTTGTTTTTGCTCTAGTGGTTAATTCTACGTGTGATCCTTGTTCGGTTCAAGTGTGTTTTCCATTTAAGATTTTTTTTGGTTGCTCGTATGGTTTGTGTGTTTTAGGTTTTAGATCCTCAGTTGCTGTGGGATGTGTTTTTTGTTGGAACCCTTTTAACACTTTTTGCTTGGGTCCTTAGATTTGTAAGACTATACTTACATTTGTGTCACCAGTTTCAGTAGATTAGCATTCTTGTTAGGGACCCTTATTTTTCTTAGAAAGCTTGTGTGGGTCTAATATCGAGTTAGATCATTCCGTGGCTCGAGCAAATTCTTTTCCTTGTGGAAGTTGTTGACTCAGTTAGTCTTTGGTGAGATTTGTAGGACCCGATCACTTGTAATTTAATAATACTAATTAAAACATGTCATGACATATTCGGTGAAGAAACATAATGTTTCAAAAAGAAGTTCAAACAAAAATATGCAAAAAATGTGTGAAGAAAAGTGACATACCTTCACTATTTTAGTCATAACTTTTTGTACAAAATGAATTCTGAATTGAGACTGGAACTATTGAAAAGTAGACTTTCGGAACTTCAATTTAAACACAAAAATGACCCTATTTAGAGTTCGGATGAAAGAGATATGCTCGTTTAAAGTCGAGACAGCAGAGTAGGCAAAATTTCGTCCCGACAAAAATATGCACATCTAGATGGAAATTGACTAGAATGTTTTGCGTCGGGATGGAAATAAGGGCGTCCAGGCAGAATGTCGGGGAGAGGCTTTAAGTTGCGAATTTAGGCTTTTTTTATATTCTATCCTCTTCTCTCTCTCTAAACTTGAAACCCTAATCCTAGAACCCCATGGAAGCATCTTTAAGCTCCTTATACTCTCCATTGATGGATTCATCTTGCTCTTCCCTCGAGCATAAGCCGTTGGAGGATTAATCCACGCGTTGGAAGCTTTCATTTCACCGTTCAATTGAGGATTTTCGTCGTTTGAGGTGCTAGAGTCTTGATTCTTATGGGTTTATCATCAAAGAGGTAGGATTTATGGCTATCTATGAAAATTTATTTGATATGTGTTGTATATTTTGAGTATATATATGGAAATGTAAAAAATTTGTGTTTTGTAAACCTTAGGTTATGATTTGTGGTTAAAACATGTTAAATCTTAAGGATTTTGATGATTTATGGTGTTATGATCTAGACAATATAATGTGAAAATTTTTAATTTGTATTTTGAAAAGTTAGAATTTGATTATTGTCAAAATCATAAAAAAAAATTGAGGATTTTGGTTTTTGACCCGAATGGTGAAATTGGTTGGATTCTTAAGAAATTGAGACTTGTATTACTTCATAGATATGTTAATTTCATAAATATTTGGAATTAATAAAAATAGTGTATCGTTGGGTTGAAAACTTTAAATAAATTTTATAAATTGTGGGATGTGAATAATGGTGTGAAATATGAAAATTGATTGTATCTCCCTATGTTAATTTAAATATGAGAATGATAAAGATATTTGAATTATTGATAATTGAAATCTTAATGGTGTTGAGTTTGACGAGAGGACTCGGATTGACGGTTGGACTCGTGTTAGTTTTAAATGTGGACGACTTAATTACAGTACCTTGTGAATTGATTGAATAATTAAGTTTGGACACAAGTTGCTTCTCGGTGAAAGACTAAAAACTTGCGCAATGTAAAGTAAGTCATTCATTCGGGTTAATCCTCGTAAAAGCGTTCTCTTAAGCGGCCCACTCATCGATATTTTCGAGAGAAACCGAAAATGTGTGCTCTCCATATCGAGTTATAAAATGTGTATTTATTCATTAGACCTTCCGTGGCCCGGTGATGATAAATACGCTTGAGTTTATAGGCGTCATCCGGCTTTGCTACTTAATTAAATCGATTAATAAACTTGGGTTGTGAAACCAATTGATAAAATTGATGGATGTGGGACTTGGAAAACCTTGACAAGAGTTGAAATATGAAAACTATAATAAAATGAAATAAAATGGGAAGTCGTATCAATTATGATGGGCTGAGAAGATGGAATTAACGGGCTAATTAATACATGTGTTGATTTTGGGTAAATGAAGAAAATTGGTTATATGAATGAGAATTTACTAAAAAAGTGGTTTTGATTATGGGTACAAACGTGTTGTACATTCACATGATCATCCTCGCATGTCACGCATATTTTCATATTTAGTCTATTTCCTACGAGTCTCGACTATGGTGTTTAAAACATTTCAAGTGATAATGAGAAGAAGATGGTTAATTGAGGAGCTTGGTCTCAAGATCATGTTTGAGCTTTTTGGATATAATTACATACATATAAGAATATCTTTTGAGAAATGTATACCATGTAGATGTAATTCTTTTGAAACTATGATTTGACACTTTGGTTTGTTAATAACCATTTTGTAAAGTTCAAAAGCCACACGTACTCATGAATTGTATACATATGAGGTTATCGCACTTTATGCTGGGTTGTTATCCCCTTTTGAAATGTTCAAGGTATAAAATTGTTGGGATATTGAGGTTTGGAGATGGAAATGTTTCCTTTGTCGTATCTTTTTGTTTTTGCATGTGAATCCCTTCGGAAGTCTTGTCTTGAAAATGAGGGTGTAACAAGATAAATCCTTGAGAATCAATTGTTCGTTATCTTTTGCTTGGGAACACTTTGTTCTTGTTGCTGCGGTATTGGTGGGGGTTTATCCACGACTCTAATTTCTTTTTAGATGGTGCAAAGAACGCACGGTTTGTGAAGTTATACATTAGGTTGTTTTGTTATTAGTTGTGCAGACTTGAATAAATCCCATTCATAGCACATATGTATAGGTTAGATGTTTAGTTGAAGTGATACTTGAGCATATATAGGAATGAATTTGTGCAAAATAAATGGTTAGGAGAGTTGAAAAGTAAAGTAGTGATTTAGGGTTAAAAGATGAGAGAAAGAAGAAGAGAAAATCTTATTAGAAGAATAATAAAGCTTAATTTACCTTTACACCACAGCAGTATTTATATAAAAAACACTAAACTAATTACATAACGACCCTAATATATATAAGTAATTATCTAACAAGGAAAATATTGGCGAAGTAAGTAACGAAAGAATTTTGATTCGAGGGGAAATGTAGAAAAAAATGACAACCCTACTCCTTTTACTTAATATGGATAGAAAGGCATGAGATGTTAGAAAAACAGTTGCAAAGAAAGACATAGACAATTGACAAACGTGTAAATAAATATAAGAACATCATTTGAAAATTAAAAATATTAACTGGGATGCATTATTATTACCTTGGCAAAACTTGAAAGTCCTTAACATTTCATATGGCAACCTTGGAGAAAAGCCAACCTTAAAAAATAATTAGTCAAAACAATATGAAGGTCACACAGTACAATAAATATTGACATAGTCATGGAGAACAAAATTCATACGGCAAAAACACACATTTTAAAATATCTCAAAATCGCCTATAGAAATGACAAGACAGAGAGGCTTCCCTAGACGATACCCTATGTGCATGGCAACATAGTAAGAATAAAAAAAGAAAAAATGCTGGAATGAAAAGCATAAGAAATCTCAAGTTGACTATCTTTGACGGAAAACACCTTAACCTAAAAAATCTAAATCCTAAAGTTGTTTCTTTCCTTCATAAAATTCAAGTATTTAGCCTCAATTCCATAAACAAGAAGAGCCATAAAGAGAATGTAAATGAAACACGTAATTTTATTGAGAACTTATAATGTTTTCAATGTATTCAATCTACACGTGCTTTTATCAAATCACTGTAGACCAGTTACCAAACTATTTTTACACACAAAAGCTTTATCATTCCATCCCTTGAATGGTTATCACGGAATAAACCATCCAAAAGCTATACCTTTTTATGAGTTGTATGAGCTGAGGTCAATTCTTCAACAATCTCACATTGTTCCCTTCATGAATATTTCCATGTTAAGACTATATACTATATGTTTGCATATGTATTAAACTTCATGCATTTTACATGAGATTAGCGTTTAACATCACTCAAGATTTGAAATGCAATGAAGTTATATGATATGGTCAAAATAGATTTATCTATGCTCTAAGCTTTAAAGAAAGTTCTTGAACCGGTTTATATGTATTATACAGAAAAAGCATGAAAAGTAATGTCAATGAATCTTTTGTAACTACCAGAATATAGTATTTACTTGCCTTTCTAGCTTATTGAACTGGCTTATATGTGTAATGTAGAAAAAGCTTAAAAATGATGTCAATGAATGCTTTGTAACCCCATAACATAGTATTCACTTGGCTTTTTAGCTTATATGTTGGATTTTGCATCTTTTCTTAGGTGATGAATTGTAATTGTGGTTCAAGCCGTGTGATGTGCATATGTTATACAAATGAATATGTTCAGTAGCTTGGTGTTTGAACTTTTATATAAATTGAGTTGTAATCCATGAATTATACTCTTTTGACTTTGGTTTTGTAATATAAGAAAAGTCCTCTAGTAATGTATGGTGATATAAAATATTGAAATTTCATACAACATAACTTATGCACAACTCTAGTGGAAATGGATTGAGATTATATATTATTAATGAGAAATTAAACTAATTTACATGTTCAATGGTTAAGCTACTAATGTATTATGCATTTTACCCCTTAAGCTGAATACAAACTTCTCATAATCTTGCCCAGACTATATTGTCTGAATTGGATAATAAGAGGAAATAAATTTATAGTTTGCCAGACACGCACTTAACAGGCTGAACACAAGTTTCCAATTATTTAGCTTCTATCCTTCGCTCTTCACGTGAATGTTGTCAACTTCGCACTCTATACTAATCTTGCTTATTGGTAATTCTATGTTTCTTGAATTTGAGAGCTCATATTGTATATGGAAGTTCAAGTCCCATCTATTTGTTACAGAGATAACTACAATTACATAAGGAAGTTCAAGCGTTCTCATTACTTACAGAGCTACTAAACTATAGATTAACAGAGATAGAAAGCTTAAAGTTGCCCTTGCATTGACAATTAACCTAAGATGACCATCTGAGAAAATTTCACGACACTAACATCGTCAAAATCAGATCAAAGAATATAATTAGGAAACGGTTGGAGTTAAATTCAATAGTTTCTACTGCTTTTATGCTACCTTATTAATAGAACAATTAAAATAGTATAAAATTTCAAAACTACACTTTCATGTAAATAAATCACCAATAGTTATCATCCTTTTCAGAAAGCAAGATGCCAATATCCAATCTGAGGTCTTGACAAAAATAGGAAGAACAGGTAAGAAATAACAGAAAACTCTCTGCTCGTTGGTTTTTATGAATACATTGCTTAAAAATACACTACACATTACCTGCGTATCTGTGAACACTCAGAAACGCATAGATCTCAGTGTCTGGCGCAAAACCGAGACACTCCGAATCTTCACCAGCAATAACTCCAGCAACAAATGTGCCATGCCCAAGATTGTCAATTAGGGTATCCTCATTGGTCCAATTTGTTCGCTCCTGAGACATGACTCCGCTGATCTCTAGACAAAAGACATCACAAGACCAATAGAAATTACTTGTCAAATTGTACATTAAAGAACAAGTTAATACAGAAGACCCTGAATGGGAATTGTTCTGAATAATATACTAACCGTTTTGTTATCTTCCATTTGTTCTTCTTTTATGGAGAAATGCATTTTCCAGCGCTACACATGACATGCAAAACATAAATCTCTTCAATGAAAAGTAAACAAGTATATCTCAGTCTCCTGCAAAATGATGAAGCAATAAATTGCCCCCAATGCATATTCTTACAAGTACACAATTAAAAATTGCTCAGATTTTTAAAAAGAAAAAGAAAGAAAGAAAACTCAGTTTCTGAATTTTCCTTTCTCTGCTTTTTTTTTCACTCGCCTCAGATTTCTTTCAAGAAAGTGGAAGCCAGAGAAAATTAAAGTATCCGTACCTATACACAACTAAAGATTGCTCAGATTTTTTAAAAAGAAAAAGAAAGAAACAAAGAAAACCCAGTTCCAATTTTTATTTTCTCTGCTTTTCTTGCATTTGAATTTCCTTCAAGGAATATAGAGTGAAAACCAAGTGAATTTTAAAGAAACCAAACCAATACACAGTTAAAAATGCTCAGATTTTTTTTATAAAAAAAAAAGAGGAAAGAGAAACAAAGAAAGAAAACTCAGTTCCAAATTTTCTTTTCTCTGCTTTTCTTGCATTTGCCTTGAGTTTCCTTCAAGGAATACAGAATCAAAACGAGAGAAATTTAAGGAAACCGTATCAATACACAATTAAAAAATGTTCAGATTTTAAAAAAGAAAACAAAACAAAGAAAGAAAACACAGTTCCAAATTTTCTTTTCTCTTCTTTTCTAGCATTTGCCTAGGGTTTCTTCAAGAATTGAAAAATTATTTAATGAAAACAAGAGAAAATTAAAGAAACCTCACCAATACACAATTTAAAATTTCTCAGATTCTAAAAAAGAAAAAGAAATCAAGAACGAGAGAGAACAGTTTCAAATTTTCTTTTCTCTAGTTTTCTTGCATCTGCCTCAGATTTCATTCAAGAAATACAGCATGAAACTACTTATGAAAGCACTAAAAAAATAAAGAAACCGTACCAGCGATTACGTTCACGCCGATATGATGTTTCTGGATCAACCAAGAAACTCTTTCGACTTGGTGAGGTTTAAGAAGTTGGCCTTCCCTTCACCTCAATGTCGGCGGGATTGACCGCCCCGTGGCCGGCTTCTGAGTCGGCAACCAAGACAGATTTCGCCGCCGGAATGAGCGAGAGAGGCGGGATTGACCTCCCCGTGGCCGGCCTCTGAGTCGGCAACCAAGACAGATTTTGCCGCCGGAATGAGCGAGAGAAACACTAAGCGAGCGAGAGAAATGGAGAGAGAGAGAGAGAGAGAGAGAGAGAGAGAGAAGCCTAAATCAGACCCAAATTAAAGAAAAGCTCCAAAAGCCTAAATCAGACCCAAATTAAAGAAAAGCTCCCAAATCAAATAAATTTATAACTAAAGAAAGACCCAAATCCCACAAGATCCAAGCCAAATAAGGCCCAAAATCATTAAAGGCCCAAATTAATTAAAAGTGCAAGAGCCTTTCTTATAAGCTCATTTTGTTCAAACCAAAATCTCTTTCCATTAAAAGTCCCAAAAAAATTAAGATAGTTAAAATCTCTCATTGACCCAAATGCAATGTAATTTTTTTTTTTTTTTTTAGTTTGAGAATTTTGTTGATCATTTGACTTTGAGAACTTAGTATTTGTGATTTTGATTAAGGACAAATGTGAAATTAGGTTTTTCTTTGAAAAGGTGGGAATCCACATTTTTCCTAGAACTTCTCTTCCATTTTTCCTAGAAATAGGCAAAACTTGAAAACCAGATGAAGAAAGAACGCAAAACATAAACCGAACAACATAAAAAGTAAAGAAGGACCAACCGAAATTACTAAGAGTGTGTATCTGCAATATATACCGCTATCTGAACACAAGCAGCAGAACAACGAAGAAAAGAAAACGCTTGAAGAGGAAACAAAAAGTGCAAAATTATAAGAACAATCAACGATTGAAGCCAGTTGTTCAATTGCAACAAAACAAAGAATAGGTTGGAGGAACAAAATAGAGTACCTTCATTGATAGTATTGAAGAGCGTCGGTTTGGATCCGAGAAGAGCAAAACCTAGAAAGCTTGTTACACGAGCGGTAGATGAGAATCTCAGCAAAGATCGAGGAGCCTTCGGCTGAAACCCGAAGGAGCAAACACTTGGGCACCGGCAAAAATGCCAAGCTCAAGGAACCAAGCATGAGAACGCTTGTACAACGTGCAGTAGAATAGTTGTATATCAGTCTGTGAAATGGGTGCGGGAAGAAGAGGAAGGAGCACCCCTAGTTGTCCCATTTGACACAACACACTAAGTTGACTATCTTGCCCAGATGATAATCCAAAATTACTTTAAAAGCCAACAGAGAAATCGAAGAAACCACAAAGATGACGAAGGCAAAATCACGTAAAAAAGTGTAAGCCACGGTTACTGTTCATTTGTGATAAGCCACTTATATACTATTAATAAGATATATACAAAATTTAGCCCGAGTCATTAAACAATATTACGTAAGTGGTTAGTTGAATTGAACCCGGAGCATAAAATTTGATTATGTGGGATGACAGTGCAAATTAATTGTTGTGATTGATATAGTATCTCTTTTTGTGGCCTTAAGGACCAGATGTCCAGCCCTTCGGCAGTATATTGATCTTGTTTTTTCTCTCTTTACGGATCTTCTAACAGCACCTTCAACAACCAGACTGACTCACTGAATGTGGTGGCTACCATGCATCATTTCTCTTAAAATTAATACAAAATTCTCAGCAAGATTACAGTGACTAAAAGAATAAGAAAAGTGAGATGTAGATAGAACATAAAGAAGTTATAGCACAATCAAACCCATGAAAATACGTAAACAAAGTCTCCCTTCAATGTCAGTAAGTTGATATAATACTGCTATATCACACCTTTGACAATGAAACTTTCATCTCACAGTCTGTCAAGTCCACCATTTACTTGTTTCGGTTAATTTTTTCCACTATTTTGGGGTAGTGTCAAACTCTAAAATAAGAAATCTAGAGATAGAAAGAAGAATAATCGATATTAAATTAGTACCATGCAGACAACCAGCACAGCTTCACTGAACCAGCTCCATTTTCTATTGCCAGTATTGGATAGTTTGGCATGTTACTGGTAACCATTGTTTGTGGTGACATAAAGGATATCTTCACATGCGAAAAGCACGCACACTATCACTTTTGCTGCAAATTGTCCGAAGGGGACACCAATTCAAAGCACCCATTTCCATTCATAAAGAGAAATTCCAGTAAATAAAGACTACCCTGATGTATAGCAATAAGGAAAGAGAAAGAAAACAAGCCAGCCCAAAATAAATACTAAGTAATGAATGTCATATGTACATGTTGTCAGCTGGTTGTGTTACTAAAAAAAGGCACCACCAGTGTGTATGGTGACATCATTACTTGTATGTGTGTGGACCATGGGGTCTAGAGCTACACTAGGTAAAAGTGAAGAGCTACACTATCTATGAAACCAATATACTCCGATGAATGTGGGATACCAATAGTGTATCTTTGTTCTGCTAGTTAGCTCTTTCTATTCTTCAGCTCTTGCACACAGAAGCATGTAACTGTTGCGCTTTTAATGTAGAGACGAACCCATCAGTGACAAGAAGTGAAGAGTTTTAATGTAGAGATGAATCCAGATTAGTGCTAAGGAATTTTTTGTGCAAACAAAACCAATTGACTGTGCAATTGCCACTCTCTCTATGGAAGTCCAGCAGTGTCCATGGATGCCTAACATGTCTAACGTATATGACATATAGTTTTGTTAGTCAATGAATCCTTAACCGAGGCAAATAAGTAAAGAGATGGATGGTAAAACCTGCTTTCGAGGCTTTATGAGATCATCAGATAAATTGGAAATTACTGAAAAACAAGTTGACTAGTGATTTTTGTAGATAATATAAGTTGGGAAAACTCAAAAGTTGCATGCAGTACACAAGGCTTTCCAAGGTAGGGCAAAACATTTTAGAAATAAATAAATAATAGGCTGGACAATAAATACCATGTAAAGTTGTAGGCAGAGTTTTCAATAGCAGTATCGGGACAGAGTTTTCAATAGCAGTATCGGCCAACGTATCGGTCAATCTGTAACAGGAATCGGTAACCGCGCTCGTGATTATTTTTAGAACGCTAGCAAATTAAATAAACTTATTAATAAGCATATTCTAGTCTTATTTACTACAAATTGAATGGTCATCATTGTTTTTTATTAACATTTTGATACCTAAAACATGTTTTAAACTAATATTACTTAAAATGCAACCCGCATTATTATTATTTTTAGTGAGTTTGGAATAGAGCATAGTAACAATTTTTTTTTTTTTATACCACTTGATAGTGAGTATCTAGTTGTATGTATATTGAGCAGACATAATTAATTGATCAAAAATAAAAAAAATATAATAAAAAATAAAAAAAATCTCTAATACGACCAAGAAGTCAAAAAAATCCTAGAGCTAAAAAAATAAAAGTAAAAACACCACTAATAATGTTGCAAAATAAAAAAAAATTGACATTAAAACTTAATGCTAACTAACCCAGATAAAAAAGAAGTAAAAATTTAAAAAATAAAACATAGAAAAAAAATATAAAAGCAAAAAATTCACTAATAACTATCTCCAGATATTTAAAAAACTACAAATAAATATATAAAAAGTTAGTTAAAAAATAAAAATATTACAAAAGTAAAATTGAAAATCAAAATTATCTTTTTACACTTAATTCATTACCCCTTTTAATATCTGAACTAAATATCCCACCCTCTTAGTCCTCCTCCTAGAATTTATTACCTCTCATATATGGAATATAGAGTTCAATCTAGACAATAAATCTAAACACAAATTTAATAAACAAATATAAGATAAAAATATACTTAAACTAATAGTCCAGTCTGAATCTCCAAATTTTCACTCCAAACTTAACCTTAGTATATAATATATATATATAAAACCTCAATATTACTAATTCTTCCTATTTTATTGTATCATATATAAAATAACAAACAAGCCAATCTTATGAAATCAAACAAAACATGAACCTTCATCTATGACAAGCAAAGTACATTACAAGCATTATTAGCATGGTGGTTTTGTTTGTTTGTTTGTTTGTTTGTTTGGTTTTTTTCCAACACATGTCAGATTGAATGTGAATCAAAAGCAGGGGTCTCAGAAAAATGGCCATGTGCCATTTGGTATTCTTGTCATGGTGACAACTTGCAGCTTCCATACAATGTGAGTGTTTGTGATTATTAAAATTAATAATTTATAAATTATAATTTGTATTAAAAATTAAAAAAATTTAAAAATTAAACTTTTTTAAAACTCATAAAAGATTTAGTCCCACAATTTTTATTTTAATAAATTTAGTCATATTAAATTTAGAATAATTATATTATATCTAATTTATTCTTATTTAAGAGTTAATCTTTTTCGTTTTGAACAAGTAAGAAAATTCAAGTAATACATTTATCAAATCGTCATAACTGTTGAAAATGAGAAGTGATATATTTTTACTTAACTAATGTCTCAATTTTATGTCTTTGATAAATGTATCACTTATCGCATGAAACTAAAACTGTAAAAAAAATTACTACATAATTTAAATTTTATAATCAGTTGATAATAGGACTTATACTAAATTACTCTAAAAATTATAAATATTTGATAAATATATTATAATGTAGTTAAAATAGAAAAAATTACAAGTTGTAGTTTGTATAAAAAATTATAAGTATTTGATAACTATACTAGATTATAGTTAAAGTAAAACAAAAAATAATTATAATTTATAACAGAAATTATAAATATATAATAAAAATTATAACCTATTGCTAAAATTAACCCGAGAAAAAATTGCCAAACACCCCAATGGAATATGGTGGCATTATAGTATTTGCAACTTGGCAATTAGGTGGTCCAAGCCTTGAACCTAACCATAACCCACCCCACCATGTGCTACCCAATTTGATTATAGAAAGAGCAAAAAGCTAGACAAGGAGAAGATGGTGATGGTGGAGAAAAAGAGAAACTCATGCGAGTAAGGGGTCACAACACTCCTATTGTGTTCCTTCAAGAGTACGATTTTCGGTAATGGGCCATTTGGTATTCTTCCAATGCTCATTGAGTTTATTAGGCATGCAAAAAAATAAAATTAATCGAATATTAATTGTTATATAATCATATCATATTTGTTTAACTAATTTTCTCAAAATTATACTTACTATTCATTTTTTTAAAAACAAATGTGATTTAATTAGATTGTTATTGATGTCCAATCAATTTAATTTTTTTACGAAAATGATATGACGTCTACAAAATAAATGGTTCAAAGTCTTCAAATCATGAAAATATGTCCAAAGCCAAACCCGAAAGGCAGGGCACAACACGCACCCCGGACTTGACACTGGAAGTCAGCAGCATGGGGGCCATCTCCATGACTACTAGCATGGAGGCCATCTCTAGATTTTGAAATTGGGATTGCCAAAGAAAGCTTTTGTCTGGGGAAAGAGAAAGCACCCATCTCCAGGCTTTCAAGCCCAAAGGGTTGCCATATCAAGAAAAGGAACAAAAGAAACGCACATCTCCAAAAAATTTCCCCTGAAGAATGAAAGAGTGAGGAAGTTCACAATAAATCAGATGTATCCATCTGCAGTATAGAGTACACCAATAGATGAAATATGACAATCTTGACAGCTGAGTCAAAACCAGAAAGATTGGGATTTGTGCATTTTTTGTATAGAAGGTTAGATATTTAATTTCTAGTGTAAGGCATAGAAAGTGTAAGGCTCCTACAGCACAAAATTAAGGTGGAGTATTTTTTGTATAGAAGGTTAGATATTTAATTTCTAGTGTAAGGCATAGAAAGTGTAAGGCTCCTGCAGCACAAAATTAAGGTGGTGTTTGATAAAGTGACAATTAATAGTTTATAAATTATAATTTATAGTAAAAATTATAAATATTTAATAAAATTGTAATTTATAATTAAAATAAAAAAAATAATTATAAATTATAACAAAAATTATGAGTATTTAAAAAAATTTGTAACTTATACATAAAATTAATAACAAAAAATTAAAAACGACTGACAAAAACATTCCCAAACACTCCCTAAGTGAAGCTGATAACTGAGACCAATCATATAATGCACTCTTGAGACCCGTCATATAATGCACTCTAGCCATGAATCAAATGAGGCCTAATAGAGACGTTGGACTTTTTGCTAAAAATATTAAAAATTTAAAATTACTCGTTTGATAAAAAAATTAAAAATTAAAAAATTAAATCAAAACAAAAAATTTTTAAAAAATATAATCTATTTAAACGCCAACTACTTTTAAAATATAATAATACTTCATATTTATAACTTATTTACTACCACTACTAACTAAATATAATTGTTAATATCAAATATCTAAAGTGATAAATTTTACTTTAAAAAAAATTAAAAAATTAATTTTTTATCCGAATAATTAATTTTAAAAAAATTAATTTAAAAACTAAATTACCAAATACCATCCTTTGAACCCATTTTAACTTTTTTAATAAAAATACAAAAATAAAAAATAAAAAAATTAATTTTTAAATTAGTAGTCAACCAGCCCTCAGGCACATTGACAGGACTCAGCTGTGATGCTGGATATACTAGAAGGATTGAACCGTAACTCTCCAGTTGAGTAAAGTGAATAGAAGCATTCACATCTAACAACTATGTTAAACAGGAAAATGCCAACCATGAAAAGCATAGAGACTAAAAAAGATTAAAATACTTGTGGAAGACAAGGAGAACATTTAGTTCTCATTCTAAAGATACATTGACACTGCATTAACTCCCATTGTATTTCTCAATGCAAAGAATAATATTCCCATTTTCATGAAGCAGCCTTCTTGGCCGGTACAAGTGCTATAAACCTCTTAGGAGACAGATTTCATGATAGTTGAAATTTGAAAATAGAAGCGAATGAAAAAATAACACAAAACAACAACAAAAAAAAGTACAAATTCCAGACAAACTTTCCAGTAGAACCACATAAATCCAATGAGAAACAAAATTAGGGAACAGTTTCGAGCCTGGGTTCAAAGCAAAAACCAGTAAAGAGCTGAAGTGGGAACCTCTTTGTCACTGGGCATTTCTGTGACCATTTCCATTGCTTCTGGTTCATGTCAAAGGCAAGAAGAGCAGGAGCTCCATAGCTCTGTATGTATATGAGTTCATCTGTACCACTGCTAGCAAATACATCATCAAACTCCCCAAATCCTTGAAAGAACTTATGGGGCATTCGGGCAATCTCTTGCCACTCTTTCCCATTAAGAATCCAGATGCCAATCCCTTTTATTATGTCAGGCCGATCGTGTTTTCCAATCCCTCCAACCATTACCAACTTACCCTTGAGGTTCATGAGACGGCCACAGGTAAGAGAACAGGGCACGGGGATAGAACTCCTTACCAATAAACCAGGTGATGATCGGCTTGAGAGGTCATAAGCAATTAGGCCATGACGATTCTCTGGAGAGCCGCCTCCAGTTGAGTAAATCAAAAAGTACAAAACCCCATCACAGATTACACTCTCATCACCGCCTCTCCATCCAGTCAGAACCTCTGCCAGAGGAGTCACCCACGCCATTGCCTCTGAGTCATAAACATGAATGGAGAGATCCCACTGGAAAAAATTTCCTGGGACTTGCTTAGATTTCACAACAGAGACAATGTAATTGTGTGAAATCCTGTTCACTGAGATTGCCAATGCACTGTAATCAGAGAATTTCAAGCCTGGAGGCTCTTCAAGCCTCCTGCAGTGTTTTGTTATTGGGTTACAGACATATAGTTCACTCCTGCAATCATTGTCCATGAAGGAAACTAAGCCACAAGATGAAGCAATGAACCAATTGGATGTCTCAATGCAGGGGAGTTCGATGCTGTACCACTTTCGAAGAATGGGATCATAGGCATAACCAATTGGTTCATCAGAGCTAGTAAACATGAAATACCAAGGTTTTTGGGATAAGACGCGGGAGAAATTCCATAAAAACCTTCTTGAACTAACTATCTCATGCCATCTTTTACATACACAACCTGCTCTAAAGATGCTTGCAATTGGGAGATATGCCAAGATTCGCTCCAACAAGTCATCAGGCAGGATTAAGTCCAGGGAAACCGCCATAACTTCTTTATTGTCTTCATCACTAAGCTCTGAGAATGAATCGAACTCCTGAATGTCTCTCCCAATATCATTCAGGCAATGACTGACCCATGACGTTTCTCCCTTCATGATCAAGAAGAGTGAAGAAAAACTAAACACAAGGAGAAAAAACAAATTTAATTATAGGGTTTAGAAAAATATACCACACAACAGTAATCCCATGCTCACAACGGAATCATGTAAAACTCTCTTAAATCATGAAGAAATTTAAAATCACAGGGTTTGACCAATTGAAGTCATATCAATTGGAAAAGTATCAAGATTGATAAAGTAGATGATTTGAGCATAGATATCAATTTTAGTAACACAATGAAATAAAATAGAGTTATAGTAGATTCGATAACACTGCCTCCTGTTAGTTGATATACACTTATCATGTATTAGAACCACATAATAATATATATTACCAAATT
Organism: Heliamphora exappendiculata; assembly: GCA_034768845.1. NCBI lineage: Eukaryota > Viridiplantae > Streptophyta > Magnoliopsida > Ericales > Sarraceniaceae > Heliamphora > Heliamphora exappendiculata. The sequence continues at coordinate 16,632,078 of JAOTRH010000020.1, read as the reverse complement.
AAGAAGTTCACTGTCCTGATGCCTCCCCCATTGAAAGGTAAAAGTAAAATATAAATGACAAACGAAGTATACCATGAATTCACCAAACGAGCATACCATTTAAACAGCAACTACCCAGAGATTCTAAAGCCTAACCACTTCCGGAGACATGCATACCAATACAAGTAGACTAAATATAATTATAACAGCTTCACCACCACCATAATAAATAAAATCAGAGCAACATAACTTTAACACAATTTTCAAATTTCAGGCATCACAACCAAACAAGTGCCACAAGGTTGACACAGTAATGCTACATACTTATAAAAGTTCCCCATAAAAGTACCCACAACTCAAAATGAATGGGCCAGATTCACTTGGGGTATGCCGTACATTACAAGCAGTTGAATGTGGACCATTTATTTTGAATGGTGGATAACTTTTTTTATGGGTAACTTTTATTGGTATGTAGCATTCTTGAGGTTGAAATCAAGCTATCTTCAACTATTCTATATAAGGAAAACAAAATGATATGCATCATACAGAAATCATTTCAGCAAATACAAACTCAATGGCCAGCACAAATAAATTAAGGAAAACTCCAACCTCAAGCTCACAAAGATTTCAGAGAATATATAACACTATCTTTAACCTCATACGAGATCAGCTGAAAAACCAGATGAAGACAACTAGAGGTTAAGAAACCCAAACCACCACTGATATCAGCAATTTCTAAAAGAAACCATTAAAAGGATACAAATAAATAATTGAAACCAACAACACAAAAACGAAACAAAAATCAACTCTGGTCACGATATTTATTACCGCAATGTTACTTTCCTAATCCAAAAGCAAAACATCTCCATAGTTCTTGGGCACCAAACCCTAAATGGGTTTTGTGAGGCAAACTAACAAACGAATGTTGAGCAAGAGATAAAACTTCAAATCAGACATCAAAAACCCCAACAAACTCAATAAAAACAATAGAAATAATATCTAAAGGACCTAATAAATTGAAACACGATCAGATCATATGAAAGCCCAGGAAAAAAAAACATTAGAAGACGAAAACAAACAAAAAAAACTCAAGAAATGAAAGAAATCAATAATATACCTACGAGGCGCACACAACTTTGTGCTCAAATGGGTGTCGCTAGATTTGTCTGGAACCTCGAGATTTATAGGGGGAAATGGGGAATACAAATCGTGGAATACTAAATAGCCCTAACATTATAGACAAGAGAAAAGAGTCTATGGGATTATAGAGATTGTCATCTCTATAGATAATGAACGGCCCTGAAATGGGTCGGTTTGGATTCCGCAGATGAACATTCCTGAGCTTCGTTGTTTCTTTTCTTTTCGATCTTTCGATGTTAACAACAACGACAGGCAGAGGAATGAAATAGGAAGGCGATTTGAGAGAGAGAGAGAGAGAGAGAGAGAGAGTGGGGAAGGAGGGTTGAGATTATTTTAAAGGAATTGATGGATTTTATATATGTTGGGTTTACGTTTTGGGAGAAGTTTTTTTTTTTTAAATATGTTTTTAGACCGAACAAATATTTAATACACTTAGAATAAATTTAGGTAGTGTTTTAATTTTATATTTATTGATGTATTTAATATAATTTATTATTTTTTTGTTATTATTTTATTTAACATATAAAAATATATTATTTAATAATTTAAATAAAATATTATTTCAAAAGTATTAAATAATTATTTCTCTAAATACACTTTTTAGTCACTGCTAAGTGAGCTCTATTAGATCAGCCTACTTTTAAAAAAAAATTAAAATTTTGAATGGAGCACTCAACAAAAGTGACTAAAAAAGTATATTTTTAAATTGCCATAAGACTTATTCTTTTTTTTTTAGATATTTGCTTTTAACTATGAGTACTTTTATGTGTACAGATACTCAAAGACGTTAATCACAGCCTAAACATATATTTTGATCAATATTGAACATGACTTAAGCACAAATTATCAATTACATTGGGTGAATTCCACGTAACAAGTGAAATTCACCAATGAAAGTAATCTATGCTCGGTTTGTAAACGACCATTGTGCATATAGCATTTTTTAATTATTATTTTGTTTAATTTTATATTTAATTAATTAAATAAATAAAATTAAAACTAATTATTATTTTCAATTTTTTAAAATTAAAATTGTCACAAATCACAAATCAAATTTATTTATGATTTTTTTAAAATCTATTCTAAAAAATTAATCTTAAAAAAAATGAACATAGTTTATATTACAATCCCCTTCTAATTTTAAGTTTTTTCATTGGTAATTCTACAAGAGTGTATATTTTGATTGTAGCTATCGAGCAAGACATGATCCTACTTTCTAAGGGAAATTCTCAGCTCATAATTTATGTTTTTAATTTATAGGTTTTAATACTTTAACTTTACTTTAAAATAATTTATTTTATTTTTAATTTTAATTACAAAAGACACTGGCAATTTTAGCCACAATCAAAAGACAAGTACAAGTCTTTAACTCAGGACACCTTTCACATACTTTTTTTGTCCTTTTGCTTTTCCTTTCATTTCTATTCTTTTTTATTTTGTTTTTTAATTTGAATCCACTCTTCCTCAACCTTCATGATATTTTGACTCTTCACCACTTTATTTTTTTTTAATGGTTTGTACCTTACTGCCCAACCAAGAATGCCCCAATTGTCACAAGGGGCAATCTTCTTTTCTCCTCTCATTTTGCTTTCACATAGTGGAAGAAGATTTTTGGGTACATTTGTTATTTTTTTAGTTGATATTTTATGGTATTTATGTCAATAATTTATGGGGGCATTTTGACAAATTTTTTAACAATTAATTGTACCATTTATTAATAAGGATCTAATTAAAATCAAATTAAAGTCTCGTACGAATTAATTCTCAAAAAAAATAATACCACACTTAAAAATTTTCAAATTTTAACTCTTAAAGGAAGCAAAAATTCAAGGCCTAACCTTTGACCACTTGGGCAACACTTGGAATTGGGTCCATTTGTTGTTGGTTAGAAACTATGGCCAATAAGGCCTTCATTACCTAACTGACATCCCATTTCTAATTTTGTTGGGTAACCAAATTGTCATTCTAACTCAACACAAATGCCACCAATCTTTCAAAAAAAAAAAAAACTCAAATGCCACCAATACTTCTTACTCCCCAATATTTATAGCAACATGTTTTACTTTTTGGTCCCAAGGCTAGATTGAATGATAAATAGTAGCCTACTTCTTATCCACAAATGGGCATGTTTGTTACAAGAATTAAAAAACAAAAAAAAAAGGTGTTAGTTCATAGTTTTGTAAAAAATTTAAAAAATAAAATATGTGTGTTTATAGTTTTTTTATTTATAACTTGTTACTCCAAATTAACAAGCACAAATTTTAAAAATAAATATATAATTTTATAATTTTAATAAATATTTATAAATTTTATTATAAAACATAATCACATATTTTTAATTATAATTTAAAATTTTATAATTTTAATTATATCAAATACTTTCTAAAAATGAATTATTTGAGTGAGTCCAAATAAGTTTGGTTATCGAATGAAGAATGCGGATAAAGACAGAGATAATGGGACCCACGTATTATTTAATTTGCCACTGGTTAGTGGAATTACAATCTCAAAATTATGCTATTAATATAAGTCTACGTTTGGCTATCCAACTTAAAATTAACTTATTAATTTTTAGCTTAAAATTCAAAAAATCAAAAACTTTTATTTTTCAACCCCCAATTTTTAACTTATTTGCCTTTTAATTTTTTAACTTTTTTTATAACAATTTCTATTTTTATTATTCTACGTATAAAATTATACAAATCTCAACCAAATAATTATATTTTAGCTCATTTAGGTTGAAGAGCAGTCATAAAATTTTACATTGAGTTTATTTAACTTTTTTTGGTGGCTTAAAAGTTACTATTTTTCTAATCAAACGAATTTTTTAATTATTTAACTTAAAATAGATTAAATTTAAAAAATTAACTTAAAAACTAATTTGTCAAAAATTACACGAATTAAATATGAATACCTAGTACTAAATTGAAGTTAGAACCGCCAGGATTATATTTTTTTCAACTATACAACTGTAAAATATTATTATATATCTTTCTTCGTTCACTTATCTCATGCTAGTAAAACATAATACAAGTAATTTAACCATATAACTTGTCCTTATAATGTTACTCCTAATTTCATTGTATCACTTATTCTCTAATCCTTTTTATAATTCGATCATATCCGATCATTAATCTCATTCTTTTATCTCTATTTATCACATCCATGGTAGAATTTATCTCATTTTTTCTACAAATAATTTAAATTTTATTAAAATAATCATTCAATTAAGCATGTGCAAAATAAGAGCCTTAGGTAAACTAAAATCAACTAGTTCAACTAGTTTAGAATGGAATGGATACTAAATGGGAATGAAATGTTGAATCGAAATAGACTCCTCATTTCAATTCTCCCATTTGTTGGCAATTAAAGCATAACTTGTTTATATAATGACTCAAACGTGAACGAAATTTTAACCAAAAAAGACATAAGTTAAAACTAAAAAAAATTATTTGGAGTGACACCATGTGGCGAGCTGACATATGCGGTGTCATAAAATAATACAATTTTATCACTAAAACAATGTGTCAAATTATTTTTCACATATAAATTCTTCTACTAGTGAGAGACAAAAAAAATTCCTTTTTTTTTAATAGAAAAACAAACTAAAGAAATAAAGAAAAACAAAACGGGATGGAGTGCTTCAAAATAAGACTAGGAAACACACATAACTTCTCTCTCCACCAAATTCCTCATGGCTTTCGGGACTCTCTTTGCCCAGGTATGACTTTCCTCTAGCTCTAGAGCTTTCTTTGCGAGAGCGTGTGCCATAGTATTTCTTTGACGGTGTATGTGTGAGCATGATTGTTCGGAAGCCTGCCATGGCATACTGAATTTCTTCTACCAAACCCTCTATGTGCGATAAGTTCACCTCAATCTGTCTCAACGCATTGATTATATTAAACGAGTTACCTTCCATGTGAACATCATGCAGGCCCAGTTGATATGCCAACTCTATAGCTTTGACTGCCCCCAACCATTCAATGTGGTTCACATCTTGTACAAATGACATTTTTTCTGCTACAGACATAACCACATCCCCATTCCAGTCTTGAATAATAACTCATAAACCAGCCATCCCTTTATTGTTTTTTGCCCCATCAAAATTGATTTTGTATGTACCTGGCATGGGAGGGATCCATCTCTCAGCTACTTTTTGGACACTTTGTGCTTTCTGCCCCTGGTATGCAGCTTTTTGATATTCCAACATATGTTTTCCAGCGACTCTTATGATCTCAGTTGGAGTTTTGCCTTTGCCCTCAAACAACGTGTCATTCCTCAATTGTCAAATATACCACAAAATCAAGCAAGTCATGGATGCCGCTGCATCCCCTGATAACTCAAAAACATCTTCTAGGCATTGTCTGGCATTTTTCACTTGCCCACCTCTCCCCCATACACAAAGACCCTGAGTCTCTTCCCAAACCTTCGTGGTGCACTTGCAAACTAATAGGATATGTGTTGTAGTCTTCCCTAGTTCTCCACACAATGCACACCTGAGGTCTACTGCCATTTTTTGTTTAATAAGATTGTACTTAATCGGAAGAATATCTGACACTACTCTCCAAATAAAAATCTTGGCATTGTATGGAATTTTTAAGGCCCACAACTTTTTCCAGAACATGTTTATTAGACCTGTGTCAGAGCACTATGCTTCCTCTTGTTGGTTCTTCAAGATGGTAAAATACCCTGACCTAATAGTATATCTCCCGTCTTTGGTGAAATGCCAAATCAGTCTATCTTCCACTCTTTTTCGAGCTGAGTAAATGCTTCCCACTATGTCTACTTCAAAAGGCAGAAGGAGCTAGCGGAGCTTTCCAATGTCCCATTCAACTCCCTCTTGTAATCAGGTCACATACTCTAAGCTCCTCGAGGCCATTGGGCATAGATGTGACAAGTTTGAAAGTTGTCTTTTGTGGAATCTACTTATTTTCTTATATCCAGATATTTGTGCCGTTTCCCCCTCTATATTTTAGCTCTTTGTTAAGCACTTTTCTTCTTTGGTTATACCCCACTACTTATGGATCAATAAAAGTTGAAATTTATATTATGACATATTACCTTAACCACGACATTGTATTAACTTATTACTTCACGTGACAAATTAAGTTAAAGGCCCATAAAATTTTATAATTTTTTTAATTCAATGATTGGTTGGAATGGACAATCCTCACCTCAGAAGACGAATCAAATCACATAATTCCCATATGGGAATGGACACTCCAACTTCAATTTGATTTATCAACTAGGAGAAGAGAAGCTAATTGGCCATTCCAATATATATATATATATATATATATTATGATCAATATGAATTGTGATGAACCTATTGTATGATTTGAGTTGATGATGTAACTTGCGAGAAGAATGTGATGTGACTATATATATAAACTTTATTATGCTAAATGATCTTGCAAGCTCAGCAACAATGATTCTCATTCCCACAATCCATATATTATAATTTTTTATCGCGAACGAATGCTTACTTAGATGACATAACACACTCATATTAAATGTTGATTTTGACATTTTAGTAGTCTTGCAAATGGTGGTATGTTGACTCGGGAAATTATAGAAATATTCTTTACATTATTTTTGTATATTATTTAATTTTTTTGAATTAAAAATTCGTATAAAATGACTTTCTAATTATTTGTTTGTATTACTTTATCTCATTTAAATATTAATTAAAAGTACAAGAATATCCTCTAACAAAATGAGGTAAAGTAATACAAATAAATAATATAGGGAGCCACTTTGCACGAATTTTAATTTAGAAAGATTAAGTGATATACGAAAATAGTGTCATGGTATTTCTATAAGTTTTTCTTTGATTAAATTTACCTTTTGATTTTTTTTTTTTTTGCTTTCTTTTTTTATTGAGGTGCAAGAAAGTCTCCACAAATACAAGACACAAAGGATTCAAAAAAAAACATACCCTCCAATAGCATATGCAATCCAATGCAAATTCTAAGCAAAAACAACCAATACATAACATAATAATATATAAATAATTGTTTTAACTTTTCTAAAGCACACCACAAAAAGAACAGAAATTGAGGTCTAGTTTCTTTATGCTAATTCACATAATGTGGAGTCTAATAAGCAGGTGACTCAAGAAAAAAATAACTTGGATCCAACAATTGGCCATTAACCTTAGTATTTGGTATCAAATAACTTGTTCCATTGATAACTTAGTTTTAAATTAGTTTTTTATTTATATTTTTTTTTGCGTGTTTAAAATCCCTTCAAAATTAAAGAAGCAAAAAAATCGTTTGATTTCTAGAGACGCATAAAGTCAAAAGACTTTGACTTAAAGCCATTTTATCTCAAAAAACAAAAAAAAGCTTTAAGTTAAAAATTTCAAAGTTGTTATAATTTTTTAATTTATTTTTACATAATTTTATATTCAATTTCGATTTTGTTCAATAAATTCTGATGGGTAAATTTTAAAAATATAATTTTTATACAAAATACATGTGTATGATAAAAGTTATAATATTTTTAAAAAATATATAAAAATACTTTAGATTAATAAGCAAAAAGATTAAAAAAAAATCAAAGTTACGAAATAAGGCTTAAAACTTATTTTAACTTTAATCAAAAAAAAAAACTTAAAAACCAATTCACAAACGAGGTAAAGAGTTTGAGAACTGAAAATTAGTGGGTAGTGGCAACCCCACTAGGGCCACTACAAAGTCACAACACCTCTTTCCAGCCAAGCCATCTTGTGCACATTAAGTCTTGTCACACTAGGAATAGTTTATTGATATCTCCTCCCACAAGCAACTTAAAAAATGCGCATATGTTTCGCCTTGTTATGTTTAGTTTCGCAAAAATAATATAAATTCATAAAATATATTGAGTAAATTAAGTTATCTCTTTTAAAAATTAAGTTTATTTTAGAGATCTTTTTTTGAAATGATATTGCCTTTTGTTTTATTTTATTTTTATATTTTATATTTTTTTTTGTTAAATAACTGTTAAACAATTTAACAAAAATTACTAAGGGTAACAATTATTTATATTATTTTTAATTTATTTTTATTTATATTATTATTTTTTTAATTTATTCTCACCACTCTTTTTTCTCTCTCTATTGATGTGACAAATGTGAAGCGCCACCATTCTGCCTCCTCCGGCGGCACATCATCACTGCCACCAACCACTCACCTTATTCTCTTTTTTTCACTTGCCATTTTTTTAGGGTATATTATATTTATATTTCTGTGTTTAAAGATTATATTATTATTATTTATTTTATTTTTAGAAATATTACGGTACTTTTTTATTTTTTAATTTTTGTAATATTTTGATCTAAAAGTTAATTTTGCGTTAACTTTTTGACAAAAAAATAATATTTTTACACTTACACCTCATGATTTCTTTGTTTTCACACCTACATATTTTTTTTGTTTTTTGTTTTTTTTAATTACAAAATTTTATTTAAAAAATAACAAATTATTAAATACAGAAATAAGTAAAATAAAAATATAAAATTTAATTTATTAATTTATTAATTTATTTTTATTTTTATTTTTAAATTTTTATTTTTGATAAAAAAAATATTAATTTCTATAGTGAAATATTTTAACATTAGCTCAAACGAGCATAGTAAAATGTTCTATCTAGGATATTTTTTTATTTTTTTATTTTTTTATTTTAATAAAAAAATAAATTATTATATTTTTAAAATTCATTTAATTTATTTTTTTTTTATCTTTTATTATAATAAATCAAAAAAGCAAAAAAAATATTTCAAATAGTGCGTTGGTCAAGAAAATTATATTTTTTTTCAAACTATTTTAATTAAATGAGTTTTAAAAATATAATAATTTATTTTTTATTAAAAATAAAAATAAAAATAAAAGGACAAAAAAATTTGTTTTAAATAGAACATTTTACTATACTCATTTGAGCTAATATTAAAATATTTTACTATTAAAATTAATATTTTTTTATCAAAATTAAATTTTTTTTATCAAAAATAAAAACTTAAAAATAAAAATAAATTAAATTTTATATTT
>JAOTRH010000020.1:16603633-16622832 GCA_034768845.1 Heliamphora exappendiculata | reverse complement strand
GTTTGGTTTTTGGGGGTGGTGGTTTTGGGCGGGGATGGCGGTTTTGAAGACAGTTTTGAGGGCAATTTTGTGATTTCCATTAAATTGAACGAAAATTATAACGGTTGGGTCTCTTTGATATTAAAATCAAAACTCTAGTGTAATTTTTGAAACCACATGCGAGGTTTCTGTTTTTGTCAGAAACCTCAGGATAAGTGAAATTTACCAAAAAATAAACTATTTAATATTTAATTTTCAAAAAGTCCTCAATGAGATTTCGCCTTAGGCTCCAAGAATATTGGAGGGCCATCTTTGATACAATAATCTATGATTTGTGACCAGAGACTTACCTAAACACACCATGAATTGCCCAAAAAATAAAAAAACATTGGAACACATAATCAACCAAGAACTCTGTTTTTTTTTTTTACCTCAGCTACCACTTGGGACCCGGAACGGGGGAAAAAATTAATAATAAGAGAAAAAAAATAAAATAAAAGATTGTATTTTTTCTCCATTTTATTTGAATTAGCACGAGAGAAAAATTATCCTACATCTTGTTTGAGTAGATAATAGAAAAGAATACATAAATAAAAACAAAACAAATGTTTTACATAATTTTATTAAACTAACCTAATTTTAAAATAACATTACTTCATTTATCATTTATTTGTTTTAAAGGACCAGAATTACCATTATAAAACATGAAAAGGTTTCTTTTTTCTTTAAATCTCTTAACTTCGAGAGAAATTCAAAACCGTAATTTTAACATCTAGCTAAATTTCATTATTTCTCACCATTTCTTTCCTCTTAGTTATTCAAATAAATAATTAAATTGATAATATAATCCTTTTTTTTCTTTTCTTATCGAATCACTCAATTCAAACGAGCTTTCACAGATCAACATATAAAAGAAAATCAGAAAACTACAAAATTTCAAATAAACGAAAAAATATAAGTTACACAAATGCTATGCAAGTGAAAAAAATAATTCCGAAGCCATGAAATCACTTACAGATCACAAAAGATAATTGAAAGAAATAGAGAAATCCTCCAAAACGGTTCCACAAACTCGAATAGCTCGATTATCAGCACGAATCGGTCCTCCAACCCAGGGAAATAACAAAGATCTCGAAGCTTGTCTCTTCTCTTATTGACCGCTCAGTATTGTTTTCGATAACGAATTTGTTTCAATTTGCGGTACTTATATATAGGTAAGAGAAGGGGAAAGAGGGGAAGGTAATTCTTCTACTGCTTTCGAGATCCTTCGCGTGCGTCCGATCGGTGGAAACCTCTGGATATTTCTCGCCACGTCAGTCCTGTTTAGATTCAGCCACGTGCGGGTCACATTGGGCAATAGGAGGCAAGTTAGGCTTACCAGCGACCGGTTTGACTTTTAATGTCTAGAGTATCTGGTAGTCTCGAAACACACATTGCATATATAATGGCCCGTTTGGCTGGTTTATTTATTTATTTATTTATTAATAAATAAGTCAAATTTTATTTAAGTCACATCATTTGAATAATTTGTGACTTATTTATTTATAAACTAAATTACTTAAATGAGTTTATTTATTTATTTACTTATAAGCCAGCTTATAAACCAATTTATTCGGCTTATTTGGCTATTCAAATAAATTTATTTAGTTTATTCACTTATTTTTTTATTTCTGACTTATTTAATTACCCATACGACGTGACTTATTTTTTGACTTATAAATTAAATAAATAAATAAACAAACTATCCAAATAGAACCAATATTTTTATTTAATAATGCGATAAAAAAACATTTTCAGTGATATTCCCATTCAAAGAGGCAGTGTAAGGTAAAACAATGTGGCTAAGTAGATGACAAGCTAATTCATTTAATATACATAAATTATTTTTATTTGTGAAAAGCACTAAATATCATCACCTACATAAAATTTTAGAAGTATTTAATAATTTGCTTAATTGCTAAATGTTTGGTATTGTTAAAATTACTTATTTATAAATTATGAATAAAGAATTCATTGATTCTAACTTTTAAGTAAAGGTTATTTTAAGGTTTGGTAACGGGGAAAACTTAAATTTTTTAGCTTGAAATCATGTATGAATGATATATCTTGTTGCAGCATTTCCTAAGTTCTGTGATTTGCCGTTTTGAGACCTCCCTCAATTGAGATTTGCAATCTAATCTCACTTTTAATCCAGCAAATAATTTAATCCCACAAATGAAATGGGACATTTGTGCATTCTTTTATTGTTGCAATATCATTATTAGAGATGGTTCTAATACTAATTATTTTTTAAGTTCTCCGTGCACCTTTTCCCCCTCAAGCATAAAAAATACTATAAAAAATTATCCTAAACAATCTTTTTTTTTTTTTTTGAGAAAACCAAACTTTTTAAAAATTAAATTTTTTAGACATCACACTTACATCTCTTTGTAGGTGTTAAAGTAAGATTTACCCAGTTTCCTGACTTCCTCTTTCTTGTTTTTTCGAAGTGTCTCAAAGAGAGACGGGAAAAGAAGCAATGTGAAAAAGAAGCACTGCGTATACAAGGATGCTACTGTTACATACAAAGCGGGCGCGAACACACACACATACAAGAAAAAAAACCAAACTACAAGCCTAGGCATCCTCTCCGAGGAAGGGGCTAACATTGAAAAAAAGAATCAAATCATGCAAAGCAGACTAATTTCCTCAATAACCAATACCCGTGAGCACAATGCTATCTCAAAAGCCTATCTACAACCACCAAGGAGGTTGAGTTTGAATCTTCCGCCTCCGGTGGAGGCTTCACATACTTCCCTATTGTTTTCTGGCGATGCCGTCTCTTCATTCTCGATATTTTATCCTTACTCTGTTGTCTTCTCTTCTCTTTCTCTCGGTTTCTCAAATTTCTTTCCTTCTCGTACACTCCTTGCCAAAAGACCTCACCTGTTGACGGCCACAGCCACTGTGTCCTTGGGTGATCAGAATCGTACTCCTCGGCCAGGTCCTCGTCCATGCTCTTGAGGGTGGTATATGAGAACCATTTTACCCACATTTGGCCTCTCCGGTTCCTCAACTCGTGTTGTTCTTGCATTACCCCTGTCTCGGGGATCACATACACCATCCTCCTCGCACTATGGTATGCCCAGACATTTATGAGAAGCTCAAGCACCCGGGAGTAGCAATGCTTGTCCTGCTAAATGAAATGCCATTATTCCAGTTCCTATAAAATAACGTAAAAGGCGAACCAACTCGACAATAATAATCCAAATAAAGAAATCTGAAGGAAACAAATGCCGAAAAAGAAAAGGCACATTCAAAACGGGTGAGGTGGAAGAAAACTCAATAATTAGGTATCCTCCAAAGCATGTACAAGGGAGCATATTCACCAGTTGCTACTGCAAGTGATATTCACATCATCTCCCTCCGGGGAAGGTGCAGAGTTCAACTCTCACTTGATGATTGATAACAATTAAAATTTATGTAAATATACATAGGAATAAAGGAGCTTTTGAAAATCACATGAAAACTAAATTCCATTTGGTGTGTGAATTGTCGGTGTCACCCCATTACTGTATGCAAGGAATTCAAAAAGCATTCTACTAAGGCACGAAAAATAATGCAATCCATCCCATCAAGACCTACTATGGTGTTAAAATTATTAGGTAACATCATTTTTATGTAGTCAGAAACGGACCCATCGATATTGTATTCTATAAACAGAAAAGAGCATTATTAACTGAGGTTTATCGATCAAGAAGTTGGCAGCATCAACTGAGCTCAATTTGAAGTCAAGCACTCCACCAGAGTTATTTTCAGGTCATGGACCATCTTTACCAGAATCCTCAGGTGAAACAATCTGCTATATTGAGACAGTTTTTGGGTTCTTAATTGGAACAATTCTATTTCCCGAGAGAAACAAAAAAGGAGAGTAAGATCAGAACTTTTTTGAAATATCACAAATGCAGTTGTCTAAGTAGAAGCAAGCAACCTTGGATAAACTCAGATAACAATGTCCACTGCGATGGTGCATGTCATAAAATTGTGCATCCAGTGCATCGACAAACATTCTGCAAATGACAGAACACAAATACGAAACAATTACATGTCAATGAACTCTTGAATCCCTGTTGAGAGATAAAATTGAAAGAAGCATTTACACAGAGATAACCAATGAAGTAAATTTTGAACCTCGAAAACATTACAAACTCCAGGAACGACTTGGTTGGTAAAACCCAGCTGTGCACAACAGACCATGTGTCCCCATCTACTGGCATGGGAGGAAGAGAAGCCCATTCATGCTTTATGCCATACATCTTTTTTAGAGCTTCAGAAAATGCAAATCTGAAGCCAGTAATGACATGGAGAAAAGTAATACTGGTTAAACATCCAAATATAAAATGAAAGCCACGTGATAAACGGCAGACTTTGGAGAAACATGTAACCAAAATCAGATAATAGATATGACCACTCTTACTTGCAATTTCCAGCATTTATAGCATCACAGAATGACCAAAAATCCTTTCGCAATGGGTTTCTTGGATCCATATCCATACGAACCCAAAAATAGAGAGTGTCACCGTGCCTTCGCGCTTGGATAGCATTTAATAATGCCGTTTCAGCAGTCTTTGACAAAGATTCCTGTTTAAGCCCCCACATTAAATATGAGGCAATAGTGTGTTTAAAGTGCACAAAGAAATTGTCACTGCACAGGGTTTTTGTTTCAACTTCAGATACCGTGTGGCCATGTGTATCAGACCAAAAAATCACTCGGCATCATCTCTGTGAAATTATCTCATCGACTAAGTTCTACAACTAAATGTTACTGATAAATAAGTATCATCTCATCTTTGGCTCTCAATAACACAAATCAGTCAATGTGTGCTGTCACACAGATGGAACAGTGACGTTTTTAAGTCATAAATTTTTGGAGAATTCAGAAGAATCAAAACTTAAGCCCAGCTTTGACGCTTTTAGAAATGCCAAATTCTCAGACAACGAATCCACAATCTTTGTTGATAATTTTCTGACAAAAATTCCTCACATTCCAACAAAATAACTCATTTGGAAACATCATGATTGCTAGTTCTTGATTTGTGAATAGCTGAATTTTTTTTTCATCACAGCTTTATTCCAACATGGTTTGTGGTTCAAACGTAATTCCTATGTTACATGGACTAGGATACGGTTGGATCGGATTCTATCTAATACTCATGTCAAAGACACAAGGACTTAGCAAAACATTACTACTAAATTTCCAGAATAAAGGAGTTTACAAGATTCCGCACTTCATGCTTCATAAGGTCTATGGTAAACACAAACTACAAAACATGTTTTCTTGGTGAATGCCCAAATGAAAATGTCAGACACGTATCCCATACCCATATTCATGTAACATAGCGTAATTCATATTTTACCAAGCATTCATGAATATCTCACACTACAAAGTTTTGAATGATGGTTGCAATTCATCTGTGGAAGTGGGCCTGATGAACCCTATAGTTTCATATACTGGTTACAAGGCAGGCTAATGTCAACCAAACGTCATTTTGACAAGCAGTGCATCGTAATCTCGCAACAAGAAAAGGAGTTTGACCACCAATCACTTTACAACAGGAAATATCCAAAACATCCTACATTGAATTTCAAAGTTGGGGGAAAACCTCAGACAGTTCCAAAAGTGATCACATACCTTCCTTGCTGTCGCTCTCCATAACTGGAATCCTATCCAAGCATTTTTGTGGATGCGGTCGACACGGTTAGCTATTGCAAAAAATGCTCCATATTCACCAAGTGTGTCTCGGTAGTAAGGGTTATTAAGAAGTGGAAGACGAGAAGGTGCATCAATATCATCTGCCCCAGGCCTTCGACCTCTGGTGGACTACAATCACCCAGTCCATGTGTCCACATCAGAAGGGAAAAGCGAGTTATTTCTTTATCTATCCACTTTAATGAAACAAGTATAAAACTGAATAATTGGAAATCTAAGCCATGCTCAAAATATTATTGGGCCATTGTTTTGTAAGTAGCATAAGAATGAACTTTGTGCGCATAATTACATTCACAAAATAATGAAGCTATCCACTTATTGCTTTAAATTTCTTTTCACAATGAAACATGGATAACAAAATAAAGCCAATAAACTTCTACGATGCAGGACATAAGTAAGTGCAAGGGAAAACAAAATTAAGGAATCACTCCAGCGTGGAAATGAGCTAGTATCAAGCCAAACTCAATTGAGACCACTTGGAACCATGTATAAACAAGTTTTTAGCATTTGATGAATCTTATTTTAGCGTTGTTTGGGTTAGAAGTAAATCAGCTTTGTTTTTTGTATATGGTTCTTATGTTTTATAAGTTCAGGATATCCTTATGATTTCAAAATCTTCTGGAATTTAGTTACATAATTGAGTTTTTATTCACGGGATCTATTTTATGTAAGTTTTAGGTGTCAAAAGTCCAAGTTTTCAATATGAGAAGCCCAAGTCCATTTTAAAATTAGGAGTACTGGTCCATATAAAGCTATGCAATTCTCCAAGAATTCTCATAGGATTGTGTGATGCCTATGGGTCTAGGTATGTTGTCTTCCTCTTCTTCTTCTGATGCTGCTGCGTTGTAAAGGCTCTATACTCCAGACATGTATTTGTATAACCTTTTTCCTTACCTTTAACACTGATTTACAAGTCTAAGCCATTGTTCTTTCAATGCAGCTCAACTCAAGAAGTCTTTATCCCAATTACTTGGGCTTAGCTACATGGATAATTCCTCTTATTGATTTTGTTTAAGCCAGTGAGATTTGTAATAATGTCAATTCTAAATGGTGATCATAATGTTCATAGTATGATGCTGTTTATGGAAGAAACACCCAAGGTAGTGAAGTGGTGACAATTATGATAGGGTGGCAGTTGTGATGCGGAGCTTTTGTTTGTGGAACAATTGTTCACTGGCAGGTGGTGTTGGTGATGGTGATTCTAGTGGTGGTGGCGATATTAGTGACAACAATCGTGTTGCTGGTAATATGTGGTAGCGATAATTATGGTCAAAAGGAGGTCATACTATAACTTCGATTGTCATGGCATTGGCTACAATGATTACGTTTTTATTATGGCAAATAATGTTTTTGTTGAGGAAACAAATAATGAAGTTATCTATTTTTTTAACAACTTAAGCTTTTAAATGAGTTGGTAATCAACATTGGAATATGGTATCAAAGCAGATAATAGATCTTGTGTTCACGCCTTACCGTCCACTAGATAATTAAAAAATATTTGTATGTGTTTGTCCAATTTATAGAGAAGAGTCAGGCCACATGTGACGGGATGCGTCGAGGATATAAATAACGAAGTTATCTATCTCACTAATAACTTAAGCTTTTAGATGAGTTAGTAATTAACAATCTAATCATTTTTGTTCTCAATTCATTAGCTTTTGTAATTTTGAAAATTAGGGGAGAGCTATTGATCACCCGTCCAACCCATCCGAACCCAACTCAAAAACAGAGTTCTTGGTCGAATTTGTTACTAATTTCGGTTGAAGATCGAATTAAGAGAATTAAACTCACATAAACTCATCGGATTGACATACATGTTGAGATTTTAATATGGTGCTGTAAGGAGAGGACTCGTATCAATGGGAGCACCTAAGTGCACACTCAATTTGCCAAGTATTTTGAAGTGTATATGTATTCATTTGTGTGCACTTAGGAACTATGAGTGTCCATTTAGTAGCTCTCCAACATAACCCTAGTATTTTTGTTTAACAAACAGAGGTTCCAAAGTTTAGACTCCAAAACACATGCACACTCACAGATGCGCCCTCCAGTGGAGAAATATGATCATCACTAGCGTGAAGCCTTCATTCTACCTTTTCTCACTTGATTCTACGTTCTCTCTCTCTCTCTCTCTCTCTCTCTCTCACACACACACACACACTCTTATAGACGATGACTTCACTTCAACAATGTTCACCTTCACGATCTAATCATCTAAAGCCTCCCATTCATGCCTCTCGTTTTCTTCACGATCCAAAAAGGAAAGGTGCAAACTCGTCCGAACCCACCCATCAACCCGAAATCTTTCTTCCGGTGGTTCTAAAACTATGGGCAGTCCAAATTGAATGGAAAAGTTCTTCACCCGATAGTTTCAGTTTGGGTGGCAGATTGAGGTCAATACTGATCCGATCTGACCCGTGCTCCCCCTTATTTGAAATAACACGTCTTTTGAGGGAATTTCAAATGTGTATTTAGACTTTAAAATCCTTTTAAGGATTTTGAGATTCTCATATCTTCTACCCCTCAGAACTCTATTAACGTGGGGCTAAACTTGGCGTACTCATTTCTTTTAACCCAAACAAAGATTTTAAAACTGAGGATTTCTAGATTCTTTTTTAGCCATAAAAACCTGTTCAGGTCCTTCATCCAAATGCTGTAGTTTTTTTTCCCAGGTTTGGGGGTGGGGGGAAGCAAGTCCTTATCATATAAACAAAAGGTAAGCATGCAGTCAGTGGGCCACTTTAACAAAACAGTTGAACATCATCAGTAAAATTTTAGGAAAAACCAGCATGAATCAATAAGCTTGGTGACTCACCAGCCCAAGTCCACGATAGAGTGAAGTATGGTGCAAAAAAGGCCAGGTTCCTTCCCCAAAGTATGGTTCATAAATGCATAATGGTTGACCTGTCCTTTCAAGCTCTCCATCATCCCTTTCATGCAGATCGTTCTTAGACCGATCAGCCCTTTTGGCACTTCGATATACGTCCTCCCATGTCCCTCGAGGTTGGTCAGTTCTGTCCTTCAACTGCATCAATTTCCAAAATGATGTGTGTTTCCACAAGGACAAACATTAGACGCAATTATAATAAATTTTGGATTTGGAATTTAAAGAAAACAGATAACCACCTGCATCACTTACCTCTTCTTCTTCTCTTCTTCTCCTTGCATTTTCCATCTGAATGTATTTTTCTTCCTCCCAGATGCTATATAAGAATGTTTCATTTGTAGCAGTCACAGCACGAGAACTCTGCGTTTGGGTACGATTCCACTGCTTTTCAAGCTTCTCCAAAAATTCATGGCTTCTCAAAGTTCTATTTGGATATGCTGAATCTGCTATTGAATCAAATAGTTTCCATTGCCATACTTCTTTCAATTTGCTAGGGATTTCTGTGACAGCCTTGGCAGGTGCAACTTCCGATGGGAGCTTGAGAACATTTTCTATTAAGGAACCATAACCTTCAACAGTTTCTAAAACCATAAGGTTTTTTGCCGTGAGTTTGCCCATTGATGCAATGTTGTGTGCTAGATGTGATAACTTCCCTTTTGAGACCACTTGCAATAGTATCTGCGTTAGAACCCTTATATTCTCCTTTGGAAAGAGATAACCATTTACCCTGTCATTAACCTAATTGTTATTGCCAAGGCAGTCAGTAACTTGCTCAGAAAACATTGATATACAAGTAACTGAACATACGTCAAATGTACGCCTTGCAATGAGAATTACATAATAAATTACAGGTTACAACATGAAGTTTAAAATCTCAGTGATCGTCAATGGTCTATCCAAATGACAGTTCATCCATGCAAGTGCTGAACAATATGAACTAGTGTTAAGTTGCGGTTATTATTGTATTTTTTGTATGCTTGTCTTATTATATAAATAATAGTGATAAGGGAACTAACCCTAATTTTGGGTGCTCTATCTTTTCACCGTCAGAATAACTCTTTCCTATTCTCTCTCAACTCTCTCTTATTGTTCTTCGTTCATTCATCAACCTTAACATGGTATAAGAGCAAAATCCTATGTAATTGAGTTTTCTCATTCGTTGTTTTTTTTTTTCTTTTTTCCCATCACAAAATTCGACATTTGTATAAAATAAAAAAAAACTTTTACTTATAGAGATGATTGACTGGATCTAAGTATCCATGTTATGATTTTTCTAAATTTTTTCTGGCATGTTTGCTAATTTTTTCGTTTTTTTGAGATTTTCGCCATCAAACTCTAGTTTTTTAGAAATTCGCAATTGTGGCTGTTTTTTCTTAGATCGATAGTTGATTCCTCTTCCATGGGTACCGACTAAAGTTATACAGGCCTCTATAAGGATCAAATCAACCCTATTGTTGAGTTTTGGTTATTTTGTCGTGCGGCAAGGGTTTACGCGACCTGCGGCTTCTCAGTTTTCGACCTTTTCCGCCCCTTTTCGATCTATTTTGGTTCCTGAAGGGCTCAACCATTGTGTTTGAAGGCTCTATTTGGTTCACCTCTGCCTCCTAGTGTTGTTTGATGGCCGCGACTACATCTGCTTGGGTCTCCAACCATCTGTTTGGCTTTTTTCTGACTTCGCTCCAATCTGATATGGTATTTTAACTATCTTTAGTGGTCTCGTGGTTCAGTTCTACCTTAATTTGCTCCTGTTCCATCGTTTCTTGCTTCCATTTGCCTCATACTACTTGTTATTGGTTTTACATAATCATGTCTGATTCTGAAAAGCCTTCTGGTGGTAATAAAGACACTGGATTGATTCGTTCAATGACTCCTACTGATAGTACGGCTCTTTAAATCAGTCCTGTCAAGTTAGATGGCAGCAACTATTTGATTTGGTCCCGTACTTGTAATTTAGCCATTGAGACTCACAATGTCTCTGGGTATATTACTGGTGAAACTACACAGCCAACAGTTATGGGGCCGTCTCGCACACGGTGGACAGAGAAAAATGCCCTTGTTATGTCATGACTACTCCATTCTATGCAGCCATCCATTAGCCGCAATTTTTTGCTTCTGAATATTGTACATAAGACTTGGTCCGCTGCAGCTCAGACTTATTCCCAGACAGGCAATGATGCTAAGTTCTATGAATTGCGAAAAAAACTCTGTGGGCTAGATCAGAAAGATCAGTCGCTAGCCTAGTATTATGCCGAGTTGACCGGTTTGTGGAACGAGATAGATTATTATCAGGATTTCCATGCCATTTGTACTATTGATGCTGCCGTTTTCCAAAAAATGGTAGAAAAAAAACGGGTGTATAATTTCCTTGCCGGCCTCCATATTGACTATGATCCGATCCGTGTCCAGATTTTGGGACGAAATCCATTCCCTACCATGAGGCAGGCATATGCTTATGTTCAGCAGGAAGAAAGTCGCCGTCATGCTATGGTTCTTCCTCCCGATCAAGAGCGCTCTGTATTAACTGTCACCTCGGCTAAGAAAAAGCTATCAAATCTGGGGAGAAGAGTGGTTCAGTCGCTCGTGATCAGTTGCGCCGTGAGCATAGTGATAAAACCCGTCATACTATTGATCACTACTAGAAGTTACAAGGTCGTCCTATTCAGGGATGCGGCGGTGGCCGTGGTGGTCTTATTCGCTCTTACGCTCATCTTTCTGAGATCTTTAATAGTACATCTGGTGAGACTGCCCCTCTCTGAGGCAGAGTTAACTACTCTCAGGTGCCTAATGGCTCAGGTTGACATCTCTCCTTCTCCAGCCTCCACTTTCACTTCTAACTTTGCTCACTCAGGTATATCTCCTTGTGCACTTAGGTTGTTGCCTCGCCTATTCCTTGGATCATTGACTCCAGTGCCACTAATCATATGACTAGATCTTCCACCTTGTTTTCTTCTTATTCTACTTGTTCTGGTAAAGATAAGGTTCGAATAGCCGATGGGTTTTTATCTTCTGTTTCTAGCAAAGATTCTATCAATTGCTCTTCCACCCTTTCTCTCTCGTCAGTTCTTCATGTTCCCAATTTTTTTACTAATCTCTTATCTGTTAGTCGTCTTACCAGTTCATTAAACTGTTCTGTAACATTCTTTCCCACCCATTGTGTTTTTCAGGAACTGCTGACGAGGAGAACGATTGGCAGTGATAGTGCACATGGTTAACTGTACTTACTGGATGTTCCGTCTACCTCTTCTTTTTCACATTCACCGTCTGGCCAAGCTCTTCATGTCGATACTAGACCTTTACTTTTACAACTATATCAGTGGCATCGTCGTTTGGGGGCATCCTTCCTTTGGAGTTTTAGAGAGGCTTTTTCCTTCTTTACCTAAACATTGTTCTAGAAATATTTTTTGTTGTGAGGCTTATGAACTAGCTAAACATAAACGGTCTGTTTATCCTTCAGTTAATAAACATAGTGATTTTCCGTTTATGCTTTATCCATTCTGATGTTTAGGGTCCTTCACCGATTACTTACCTCTTCTTTTTCACATTCACTGTCTGGCCAAGCTCTTCATGTCGATACTAGACCTTTACTTTTACAACTATATCAGTGGCATCGTCGTTTGGGGCATCCTTCCTTTGGAGTTTTAGATAGGCTTTTTCCTTCTTTAGCTAAACATTGTTCTAGAAATATTTTTTGTTGTGAGGCTTGTGAACTTGCTAAACATAAACGGTCTGTTTATCCTTCAGTTAATAAACATAGTGATTTTCTGCTTATGCTTATCCATTCTGATGTTTAGGGTCCTTCACCGGTTACTTCTATTTCTAGTTATCGATGGTTTGTGACTTTTATTGACTGTTATTCTCGTGTCACTTGGGTTTATTTATTTCGTTGTAAAAGTGAAGTTTTTTCGTGTTTCTAAGATTTTCATAATATGGTGCGTACCTAATTTGATGCTACCATCAAGATTCTTCGTTCTGATAGTGGGACTGAGTATCTTGATGGTGGTTTCTGCGCCTATCTTGAGGCTCATGGTATTCTCTTTCAGACGAATTGTGTCCGCACTCATGAACAAAATAGGGTGGTAGAACGCAAAAATCGTCATCTTCTTGAGATTGCCCATTCTCTTCTCTTCACTATGCATGTTCCCAAGTCTTTTTAGAGTAACGCAATTCTCACCGCTGTCTATCTTATCAATCGTTTGCCTTCTAGTGTCCTTCACTTCAAAACTCCTTTGGAACTTCTACCCCGATCTTCACCTCTCTTTTCTCTTTCACCTAGAGTCTTTGGGTGTACTTGTTTTGTTTATGCACCTAAACACTCATGTGGCAAATTGGACTCTAAAGCTGTTAAATATATCTTTATTGGATACCCTCCTACTCAAAAGGGATATAAATGCTATTCTCCTACCACTCGCAAAGTGTTTGTCAGTATGGATGTTACTTTCTGGGAGACTGAGTCCTTTTTTCGCCCTTTTGAAACATCTCTTCAAGGGGAGACATCTACATTGGAAGAGATAGTGCAAACGGATATGCTTATTCAGCCTAATAAGGAATCTCATGGGTTGGTCTTTCCAAATTTTATACACCTAGACTGTATTCCCACTGAGGGGCAGAAGGAAGGGTCGGGTGAGGGGGAAATAGAGTAAGATATTGTTGAACAGTTAGATCGAACTGATCCGCATACTTATTCTCGATGTCAGAAGGATCAACCTGCTCGTGCACCACTACCACCTTGCCAGTTGTTCTCTCCGCCTCTTGTTTTAGTCTCTTCCACTGCTCCACTTGGTAATGAATCATCTGTTGTTAATTTTGATACTTGTGGTTTACCTATTACCATTCAAAAAGGCGTTAAGACGTGTACTCAACATCCAATTTCACAATTTGTCTCATATGACTCATTATCAAACCCATATCATACTTTTGTGTTGTCTTTGTCCCCTATGTCGATTCCGTAAGATTGAAAAGAAGTTATTGCGGACTCTAAGTGAAAAAAGGCAATGATTGAATAGATGACAGCTCTAAAAAGGAATGGTACTTTGAAGTTAGTCTCTCTTCCAAACAGAAAGAAGCCAGTTGGATGCAAATGGGTGTTTACTGTCAAATACAACGCAGATGGGTCAGTGGAGAGATTGAAGGAAAAACTAGTTGCTAAGGGCTTTACATAGACTTCTGGTATTGATTATTATGAGACTTTTGCCCCAGTCGCCAAAATGAATTATGTTCGAGCACTCTTGTCTTGTGCTACTACTATGGGTTGGCCTCTCCAACAATTAGATGTGAAAAATGCATTCTTCTATGGAAACTTAGAGGAAGAGGTTTATATGGATGTACCACTAGGGTTCTCATCCCTTGAAACTGATGGGAAGGTGTGTAAATTGAAGAAAACTTTATATGGGCTCAAGCAATCTCCAAGAGCCTGGTTTGAAAGATTCTTCAATACTATACTAAGTTTTTGATACCGACAAAGTCATGCAGATCACACCATATTTATCAAGCGTAGTAATAATAAGATCACAATCCTTATTGTACATATTGATGACATCGTTGTGTCAGGGAATGATGCAGATGAGGTGTCTCATCACAAGGCAAGTCTAGCTAAAGAATTTGAGATGAAAGATTTAGAGGCGTTACGATACTTTCTTGAAATTGAGGTTGTTAGATCAGAGAATGACATCTTCATTTCCTAACGAAAGTACATTCTTGATCTCCTCGAAGAAACTGGCATGTTGGGTTGTCGACCAGCAGATTTGTCTATTGAGGCTAATCATCCTCTCAGTAGTAGTGACAGCGAACCAACTAACAAGGGCAAATTTCAAAGACTTGTGGGAAGATTAATATATCTATCTCATATTAAACCTAATATTGCATATACTGTAGGGGTTGTTAATCAGTTTATGCATGATCCCCGTAGTGTACATCTTGATGCCATTTATCATATTTTACGGTATCTTAAGTCTACTCCAGGAAAATGACTTCTGTTTTCTAATTATGGTCACATGAAATTAGAAGCATTCACGGATGCGGACTGGGCTGGTTCAGTTGATGATAGGCGGTCTACATCGGGATATTACACGTTTGTAAGAGGTAATCTGGTTACTTGGCGAAGTAAAAAGCAGACAGTGAAAGCTAGATCAAGTGCAGAGGCTAAGTACAGGGTTATGGCATATGACATTTGTGAACTTCTCTGGCTTCGAGTTCTATTGAAGGATCTGGAATTTGAGTATGAAAAGCCTATGAAGCTATATTGCGATAATAAAGCTGTCATCAACATTGCTCATAACCCAGTACAACATGACAAAACGAAGCATATTGAGATTGACAGACATTTTATTAAGGAAAACCCATGTAAAGGTTCAATTTGTATACCATTTGTGAAGTCTGCAGATCAATTAACCGATATTTTTACTAAAAGGCTTAGTAGTAAAGTGTTTCACTCCATTATATGCAAGTTAAGCATAAAGAATATTTATGCATCAACTTGAGGGAGGGTATTAAGTTAGGGCTATTATTATATTTTTGGTATACTTGTCTTATTATATAAATAATAGTGGTAAGGGAGCAAACCCTAATTTTGGGTGCTCTCTCTTTTCACTGTCAGAATAACTTTCTCCTATTCTCTCTCAACTCTCTCTTATTGATCTTCGTTCATTCATCAATCTTAATAACTAGTGAACAACATATTAACCTGTTCCGACAAATGAGATCCTTGGGAAAAATATATCACCACAAACTTATGAGCCAAGTTTGGTTTCAAATGTTTCACTCAAAGAATCATAACTTTGACGAACTGGAGGATTTTATATGGATCCTTCTCCAAGTTCCCAAGCCCATTGATCTTAAGAAGGTTCACTTAAACTGGGTTGTAAATTATATTATATTTGCCTCGTGAGAGGACCTCATGCTACGGTCTCCTAAGCCTGACATGAAAGTTTACGTGAGAACATAAGACCAGACATACTCCAAATGAATGTTGATTTAGATAGGCTTGACAAGAAATAATAGTTGAAGAGATACACAGATTGAAGAGAGGCCAATTTAACTATAAGAATAAGGCCATTAAGAGGCTCTGATAAATGACACTGCTTTAATTTAAGGTCTCATGGAATATATATTGTCCAAAGAGATGATTACAAATGAACTAAACCAAACTAAGCCTTTCATCCCAATCATTTGGGGTTAAGTGCATAAATCCTTTTTCTCCATTACTTTTTGTCAAGAGCTATATTGTAGCTAAATTTAACAAGTCCGCATCATTTTTTATTGAATCATCCCAAGTCAATTTAGGTCTTCTTCTAGTATTTCCATCAACAGCAAATAAACCACTAATTGTAATTCTGACAAACATATCCAACACCAAAATATTAAAAAAGTTTATTGAGATGAAATTTCACACTGAATGAAATGTATATGCAAAAAGAAAGCAGCATTTAGAAGCATACATATTTTCTGATCATTGAGATATCTGGGGCAATAATTGGCTTCCCAAAGCACATGGCTTTTATCAAAATGTCTGGGAAAGATAGCTCTTCAAGGAAAGACCCATATATCACAAGATCAGCAATGCTTAAAACACCGTCTGCATCTTTATCAACAACATGCCTCACAATGTTCCTTGGGTATCTTAAGTTGAGAGCAATGGCCTATGGGAACAAGATAGAGATTAACAGTTAATGATGTGAACCAATAAGACAGCATAGCAATCTGAGTACCAAAAAGATAAATAAAATAATAAATAAATAACTGAACCAGAGACCTCAAGATACTGGACCAAGCTTTACCTCGACAGCCACACTGTAATTGCCGGTCGAATCCCCACTTGAGATGATGATTTTAAGATGAGAATTAGAAGTGTTATCAGATGGGAAGTCTGCAAATAGAGGTAGTAAAGCCTTTAAAACAAAGGCATGCTCCAGCCACAAGCCTCTATAGAAAAATTGACTGCTCACAACCACGATAACAAAGTCGTCAGGCCCATAATCCATCTTGAAAGGCAGCTTATCTTTGTATGGAACCATAAAGTTCTCTGCTTCACATGCTTCAGAAGGAGAACCCGGAATAACAAAGTAGTTTCCAGAATCACACACGGAGTAAAACATCTGACAGAAACATGGATGGGAATCGAAGAACTAAACTTTAAAACCAGCTTAAGCATATACAAATCATGACTACTATGTCAACCAATAGTAGTGTGATCATGAACAAGCTCAGAAAATATATTCTTATATTTCATTGATAAAAAAAAGCAGTATCAAGGATTCAGGGAGTACTCCCCAATTCACATATAACTCTTTATTTCCTTTTGCAGTGTTCACTATAGTCTTGATTGCATGATTGGAGCAGTATTTAACTTTTTTTATAAAAAAGTTCCGATAATTTCTATTTAAGGAAACTCAAATGTTTGCACTTCTTTTCATGGTTGCTACTTAAAAAATATGCATTAATTATGTTCTTATTGCTCTTCTATGGACTCATCTCCTCCAAAACACTAGCAAAAATGGTCAAGGGACTTGTCTAATGAGGGTTACCGGCAGGGCATAGTTTGGGAAGACTACCACTGTAGCACGGTTGAAGATTTTTTTCCAATCATTTGCAATCTCAAACTGGCTACTCAATATGTATTGTCTCAAACGAGTAGCAAGTGTTCTTTCATGGATGCTCCATATAAGAGGTACAGACTTGAAAGGTTCCTGCAGAAGACTGTGACAAGCAAAATAAATCATTCTTTTTTTTTTACAAAAACGAACGGTTAAAGTATAATCATGTTAAAAATTGAAAACACTTGATCCAAAAGGCATAACACTCATGAAGTAATTAGTAACCATGAGTTTTTCCGCTGCAGCCTATTTAGATGACTGCATGACCAAATAATGAAAATGAAATAACATGAGAAAACATAAGTATTTGATTGAACGATTATCATTGAGAGACTATCTAACATAAGCTAAAGGATCCAAGAGTGGGATTATATGTGTACATAGAAAACCTACAGAAGATTCTTGAATAGATTCACTCGACATCACATCTAACAGTGGAACTACCAATACCTCACTCTAAGGAGCAGCCAGATTCTCACCCAGGAATATCCATCAGTGGAGACCCAATTGCCTCAAACACATACCATGAGATCAAGATTTCTTCCCTTCTTCATGCCACATTACAGAGATCTCTCCAAGAAGACCCTTCGCAATGTAGAGAGATACCAAGACCTCAATAGAGCCAGTGATGCAGGTGAAATTTTCATAGAAGATTGTTTTACATTATTCTTATTTTATAATTAATAATTTATTAGAAAACTAGCAGTTTTAGTATTATTTCCCTCCAATATTAGGTTTCCTAATTTGAGATTATTCAGTTTTCCTATTTTGCTTAGTTTCTTGTCTTACAAGAATTAGGTTTATTTCCTATTATTTTTTTTTTTTTTTTAGTTGTCTTAAGGTTATAATGAATTAGGATGTAATCCTTTGAGCTATGGGGTTTTACATAGTTATTAAAATCATACGATTCACAATTCAGTTTATGAATCAATTCACGATTCAGTTATGAATTGATTCACGATTTACGCATAAATCGATATGAATCTATGAGTGAATCGATTTTCCAACTGAATCATGATGAATCTTACGATTTGTGCAGCGATTCACGAGTCGATTCACAATTACAATTCATTTGATTCTTAAAACTATCAGATTCAACAAATTTCGAACCCCTACTTCTTTTTTCTTTTATACTTTTTAAATTCTAGAATTGAGTATTTATTGTGAAGATAAGAAATAACCATAAATTGTTTGTTACTCATTTAGTAATTAGATAATTTAACAAAAACCAAGCAAACTAGACAAATTCTTAACCCTTCTTTTTCTTTTATGTGAAAAAAATTCAAATTACATTTTCTAAAGATGTTTAAGACGAAAATAATACTTCCAATAAATTATCGAACGCTACTTTGGTCAAACCAACATAGTTTGATATGATATAAGATAAATTAATTAGATTCACCAATTCCACAACCTTTTTTATGAACTTTTTTTATTAGGAATAAGTATACAAAACACACTTTAAAATATTTTATGACTAAACTTGATGCTATCTACTCACTCTTTGTTTATTATTATACTCTCTTTGATTGTACAATTTGTGTTAATATTAATTTCATTTATCATATTTCATACAATGAAGTGCTTCAATAAGTATACAAAACACACTTTAAAATATTTTATGACTAAACTTGATGCTACATACTCACTCTTTTTTATTATTCTACTCTCTTTGATTGTATAATTTGTGTTAATATTAATTTTATTTTTCATATTTCACACGATGAAGTGTTTCAATAAGTATACAAAACACACTTTAAAATATTTTATGACTAAACTTGGTGCTACGTACTCACTCTTTGTTTATTATTATACTCTCTTTGATTGTACAATTTGTGTTAATATTAATTTTATTTATCATATTTCATACGATGAAGTGTTTCAATAAGTATACAAAACACACTTTAAAATATTTTATTACTAAACTTGATGCTATCTACTCACTCTTTGTTTATTATTATACTCTCTTTGATTGTACAATTTGTGTTAATATTAA
>JAOTRH010000020.1:16560200-16596839 GCA_034768845.1 Heliamphora exappendiculata | reverse complement strand
TTAAGTCCTTTAAATATTAAAATTCGTACAAAATACACCCCCCCCCCCCCCCTCCACACACACACACACTTAAAATGGTGAAATTGTTACAAATTAGATAGTTGAAAAATCTAAATGTACGATTTTAAAGTTTAAAAGGGTAAACTAATACTTGATAATAGTTGAGGGTGTACTTGAGTAATTTTTCCTAAAAGGATTTCTAATGGGCAAGGCAATATTTTCTAACTACTATTGCAATAGCCGCTTGAAAATTTAACTGCTTCGAATGAAAAGTAAATTGGACATCATTCCCTCTTGTTAATAGTCAATACAAATATTATTAACAATGCTTAGCAGGTACACCACAAAGTTTAGGCAAAACAAATGGAACATTCACAAAAACTTGAGAATTTCATAGAGCTACAGGGGGTTATAATTGGCTGAATAAAAGAAATACTAGAGCAGCTCGAAAAATGCAAAAAGGGAAAAAAAACCAACAAAAAAGAAACTTACTTTAAGGAAAGAAAATCAAAATCCCATTCGGAGAATATTCATTCCTTGTGCTTAATAAGCCGACATAAAAATAGGAGAAAATTTTCAACACATCACAAAACACGAATGACGTAAATGACATGACGATCCAATGTGCTTTGCAGAGATGGAAATGACCAGATGAAGAGTTTGATCAGCTGCCATGGAATGGTCACTTCAACATGTATCCAAAGTCGATTGGCGTAAAATGAGCTCTCAACGGCAAATAGAATGAAAGTGTAGTTCAAGGAAGACTCGTTCAATGCAAAATATGCAGAGCTTCTTTAAGTTATCCATCCTTAAATTGATCCTCCGACATGCTATAATCTGCCAGAGGGGATTCCTGTGCTATAATCTGCCAAGAGGCGACTCCTGTGCATGATCATCCACTAACCAGAGGCCAAAATCATGGAAGCGCTTTATTTTCTTATCAAAACCCGTTATATAGTTATTATGAATGAGAACATGCATTCCCTTAGTTTCTTGAACCCATGTCTGATTCTTAAAGTATAACCCACCCGTAGGGAATGCTGCCTGTGGAAGCAGGTACAGATCAACCTGCAACAAATGAGGAAATATATGAGCAACTACTTCTCAGGCAATGTGCAACAAAAAGAACGTAAGCTTTTCGACAATATAAAGGTACATTGTGAACATAGTAGCTAACCATTCAACAAATTAAGACATCCCACAAGCTGAACTATTAGGCTTCGATCCTCAACACAGTTACTTGAATCTTAAAACCTCAATATGAAATATTGTAAAGAATGAAGGATGAGCTGCCAATAGCATAAATATCAACCAACAATCCACGGGTGAAAGAATGGATGATAACTAAAGGTCTAGAGCCAAATGAAGGATGGACTTGGCAGCACATCTGATTGACGCCACTATAGTATTAAATTCAAGCATGCTGGTTACGTTACATTCTAGCTCTTCAAATGACATCTCATATTACATTCTGACGTGCCTGTCATGGGAGAGATATGCATGACATGGTATTCATCCAATGAAGCAAAGCACCAGAATTAAGTTTCTTCAACAGAGTTGAACAAAATAATATATAGCCTACGCAAACCATTAAGAAAAAAGAGTATAGCTCCATTTAGAAATTAAAAAGGTACAATCGGCAATTTCAGTTTAGTACATCCGCATCCTCAACCACTGTTTGAGGAGCAAGATAGTTTATAAAAAGACATCTTCACGTGTAAGGTGTGGACCTTGAGGATAAAGCAAGAGGAAAAGGGCAAGAAAATGAAGACAAAGAAAGAGGAGAAGAGTACTATGAATTCTCAGTGAAGCTGTCCATGCAAGGTATATCAACCCCCTAGTTAACTGTTAGGCATAGCCTACTTTCAAGTCACAAAAGAGAGAAGTTTCAACCTTATCAACTAGTTTAGATATGTTAATCTGGAAAACAGACTTTGTGTACTTGTTTACCATGAAACGATGGATTCCCCCCAGTCCACAAAAAGGGAAAACTTATCTTGCAATGCGGGCGAATAGGGCATACTTAAATTGATTTTACACTACCTTCGCTAGTGCTAAACACCTATTTTTGGTTACAGAATAAGGCAAATGTTTCAAGCAATGCTTCGTAGAATATATGATGCCTTTTAATGAACCTCAACATTCAGCTTCCCTGTATTAATTCAAAACTTGTTCTCAAGGTGGCAGCTAACAATATCATTTACAGCATTGGATTGAGTGATTTAGGGAGAAAAGAAATGAAATCGATCCCTCTCCCCAATAACCATTAGTTTGGATTAATAATTATTGAAGAAATTGATAGAGATGGGAAAATTGGGAGAAATGGTTTTATCTCAATGACCACTTTTTGAGTCTCTCCAAAATGCAGAGATTTGGAGAGAAAAAAAACTAATTATACACTTAGATTTTACAATACCAAAACTAATTCTTAAAAAACAATCTCAAAACACACTTTCTTTTATATAGACTAACCAAATAAGATAAGAGCTAAATAACTATCTTTTTATTTTTATTTTACTTTTCTCTCTTGTTTATCAAAACAAGGAGGGAAAACACAATCTTTTCTGTTTTTTTCATTTTCTCTCGTAAAATTAATTTCCCTCCTAAATTGCCAAACAGATAATTGAGGTAACTAAATTCGACTTATAACAATTTCAATTGGTTTGCAGAACACAGAAGTGACAGTCTAAGAAACTAATGGAACACACCTGTCCTGCCGTTTTGTTCAATGCCCAGTTAAAAGCAGGCTGATCATTTGCTTTCTTTGCTTTGGACCACGGCTGAGCTTGAAGTTCTTCAATCCACTTCTTCATAACCATTTTTGCTCCACTAGTTGGGCGCAAGTAAATCATGCAACTACATATGTAAGTCCGCCCCTTCTTCCCTGGAGGTGGCAAATTGTGAGAATGGTTCAAAGGTTTCACCTGGTTGTTCCAAAGAAGAAGAAAAAAGATAAGTGATTCATCAATTGCAATCAAACATGCAGCATGCATATTCAAGAAAAGAACTACATAAGAGGCTGAAGAGTGAAGACCATAGCATAAAAGTAAAAGAAGCTAGGAAAAAGTAGTGTATCCAAATATTTTGATTTCAAGACTGCAGTTGTATTCTGCAATATTCTATCAGGGTTTATGCTGCAATGCAGAAATATGAATGAAACACATCCACAACGATTTGTGCTAGTGTCATGTAAACCCAAAATATGGAGAATCCTTCCTGTACAGATGTTTTTGCTTTTCAAAATTGCAATCACATTCCATGGAACTCAATCAGTACACAAATTGATGTTATAAACTACACTAAAGGACAGGTTCATCAAGGATAATCATGAACATAAAACGCTAATCATCAAAAATAAAAATGTTCTTAAAACTTTGTTGAGTTTATGTGGGATCTATAGTTTTTGATAGCATGTTACTACAGCAGAGTCCAGGCAGTATAGATAGGATAAATTAAAAACTCTGGAAGCCAGAAGCAAAGTAAGAATCATACTGCAGCCATGTCATCTGTGAAGTACACATCATGCTTTCCTTGCAAATAGGGAAATGGATCGGCTAACCAGACCATATCAACATCATTGTACATAACATTATACCCAAGCTCCAATATTTGCAGTAGGTGGCGAGGCCTTCGAGAGGTAAAATTGAAGAATCCCTGTAAAATGAAACTTGCCAAGATCATTATGAGAAACCTGTAAAGGTGGTTAAAGGAAGTTAATTAAGGGTTAATAAAATGTAGGTAAGTAAAGAACAAGAGGAATCCTAATAAATAATCTGATGCTCTGTTCTACAGAAAATCTTTAGCCCCCTCATTTTGGCAGAGAAATATATGAGATGAGGCAACAGGATGAAATATATGAGATGAATATATGCACCAGGATGAGGCAACATATCATTCTGAAGTAGCACCAATACTCCATAGTCCATACTCTGAAAGAGACCTGTTCTTGTGCAATAAAGGCTAACATCCGCAGCATACTTCGGAAGAGACAGTGACAGTGACCTTTAGAATCTTCTAATTTTAGATAAGGTACTTTCATAGTTCTATGGTTTAAAAGAAATAAACATTTTTTTTTTGAAGTAAAAACTTGTCTCATAAATAAAGCTTTCCAATTCGATTTCAAGGATATATTTTACAACAAAAACACATGGAACCTAATGTTACTCAAATACAGAACTTAAAAGATTAGACAAAAAAATCCTTAGAAAAGTAAATCAAGGTCCATAATTCTTCAATCTTTGTGAGAATCAAGCTCCAAGCAAACAACTGATGAAAACCAATGATCAAAAACCAACATTATAAAGGCAAACACGTACACCAATAGCCAATAGGCCAATACTATGGGTCATAATGTGAATATGTAGTGGCCCTCTGATTGTCTAACTGGGCTTTCCATAACAAATATCAAGAAGTTGAGTGAGAAAGCTAATTACAGTATTCATCAGCATGGGCTGGGGATAGAGTAATAGAGCTGTGACCACATCCTCATGCCAGTGAAACGAAAAAGAACATACATCTTGAGTCACAAAAATTAGCAATGACCACTGAAGTAACAAGAATTGATTCATGCATCACGCATGCTAACAGAAACACCACAGTCACCATAAATAACAAAGAAAACACAAATTAAAACAAACAAGTTCTTACAGCAATTCAGATGTGTTGTAATCAAAGCAGTGAATGGGGTATGATTGAGAGGATCCTTCATGTTTTTCATCAACACACCTTTTTTTGCCCTTACTCATCTAGAGTGGGGAACGAAATGCTAAAAATGAATGAGATAAGAAAAATGCCTGAACAGATGTATGAAAAGATCCAATGGCTCATTCCAATCTGCAAGAGTTCTACTTTTTAGACGCACAGGCTTCAGGAAACTCTTAGCATCACCACAAATTTTCATTACACTCCATCTTGATTCCAACCAAAAACAACGAAAACAATATGTAAACTAAAAAAATATAAAAAAAAAACAGCTATGGTTTGAACAGTCATATATTAAAAATGTATTTTTAATGGGAGATAAATAGAAAAAAATTAGAGAAAAAATGAGCTTGAAAGAGAGTAGAAAGTGGGTTTAAAAGAGGACAAAAAGCGGACAACTTATCCTAACCATTAATTGAATATGAAGAAACGATAATTCTTGGGCCTGATTGTCAACTAGCTTAAAACTTTGTTTTTTCTTTTTTGCTTTTTTACATTTTTAGTCAAAAAGTTAAATATGGTTCAAAGTAAGTTGTTTGGTAAATTAGCTTAACTTTTTTTAAGTTGGTTGATTAGGTAAAAAGTGTTTTTTTTGTTTTTTGTTAAAAGTAGACAATTTTATACTCTTATATAGTTGAAAATAACAATTACATGTAGTTAGTAGTGATAGTAAATAAATTATGAAAGAAGAATATTGTTGTCTTTTAAAAGTAGTGGAAGCTTTAATAGAATATTATAAAAATTAGTATTTTGATTTGACTTTTTTGCTTTTTATACTTTTTTGCTTTTTTTTTTTTTTGACAAACTAGCCCTGTTGACATTTTTTTACATTTCTAGCTAAAACCTGTTTGCCAATCAGGCCTTAGATTGAATGGCACTATCATGATTCTTACCCCTTATATTGTAATAAAATATAGATGGGATCTCCGTGTTTTTTTCTGTTGATTTACAGCAAAATTTGAACTAAAAACAAAAAAACAAAAAGTCTATTTGCGGTTAGAAGTCTACCAACACTTCTACTAAAAATTACTGTGCATTCTATTAATGTGTGTTAAGAGATCAAAATTTTTTGTGCAATGCTATTTGCACTAACAGTGTTACTAACAAGTGTACTTGTTAGTGCAACTAAACTTTTCCAAATTTTTAAGTTTAAAAATAACAGTAATGCTATTAGCACTTACATTCTTACTAAAACTCTTACTAAAAAACACTATTCTATACACTTCTACACACTTTTCAATATATTTTCAAAAATTGTCAAAGTTATTTTTTTCTTCAGCAGTATTTTTTAGTGCATTTTTTAGTGTGGCTAAACTTATCCTAAAAATAAATTTATGATGCTTAGCTCAGAATGTATAGCGTTTTTTTCAGTAAAAATGTAAGTTAGTAGAAGAACTCAATTTTTTTTTACAAAAAAATTAGCAATTCAGGTTTGACCAGCTTGAAATAAACAAGCAAGACCCAAATAAATAATACAAGGGGAACCTAAAAGTACCTGAGACCCAAACTTATGAGGAGTCTGAGAATCCGGCGCCGGTGGAACGAGCACCGCATGGCCAGGCCACTTCTCATTGACTTTATAAAGGGTTGCGTAGTCCTCAGCAATCACAAGCACCTTCTCATGATGCTTTTGCCTCGCAATACTAATCAACCAATTGTTAAGAAACGGCAAGTACGGCCGACTCACGGCGCACACTATAACCGTGCCGTTCTTGGCCACATTCGCCACCGCCTCCGCCAGCGTGTAGTCCCTCCACTTGGAGAGCGAAGCCCGAGAGCCAACGAAGAGACCTTGAGGCAAACCAATCCACGGAACAAAGACTCCCAGAACTACCAGCAGCAATAAAAGCCCTAGGATGCTTGTTCGGTTGAAAATGGCGGTGGATTTCTGGTAACCGGTTGGAGAAAGAGGAGATTTTGGGTACGTATCTGAGAGAATGTTGTGAAGCGGCCGTTGATGAAGAAACGACGACATTGGTTTCTTCTTGGGGTCGCTCATTCAATCGACGCAGATCAAACAGAGGCTATTACATGTACGCGTTAGGGTAGAATATAAACTTGACCTGAAAGAATGATGCCGAATCGTTGGAGAATTCTATGGATGTTGCTTTCTCGGATCCCTCTCGCTCGATCGTATCAGATGGAGATGGCGAGCTTCGATTACGTCGGTGCAGATTAGGATGTGTACTGAGATTGTGAGAGTTTCAGAGGAAGTTGGGGCATTGGTGCAGTGGCGATCTGAGTTATGTTTATGAAGCCGTAAAACGAACTTACGAACCAAACCGGAGGCGTAGGCCTCAACAGGTTTTAAGCTTAACTCTTTCACGGCCCATTTGGTTATCAACAATGAAAAACGAAAGGTATAATTATGTTTTTTTTCTCTTTTTAAGTTATAAAAAAAAAAAAGAAATAATTATAATTTTTTTTTGTTAAAAACTTTTTCTTCACTTTTATTTTGATTGAATTCATAAAAGAAAAAAAAAGTACTTGTTATTTTATGAAAATAATTTTGATCTTGCTATTAATTTTTTTATTTTTAGATAAATAATTTAAGTATTATAAAAAATAACTAATCAAATTAAATTTTTTTTTCCAAAATTCTCCAGTTTGAAAAAATTTGAAGAGTGTTTAAAATGAAAACTCTCTCTATTTTTCTCAATTTTTTTCAATTTCTCTCATTTTTAATAAACTAAACAAATGATAAGAGATAAAATAATTTTATTTTTTTTCTCTTTCAAAAGCCAAACAGAGTGATAGGCTCTATTTGGAATAACTTTTTCAATGACTTTTTTTATAACTTTTTTTTTTTGCATATTTTTAAAAAAAAATTATTATTATTGATCATTTTTGTTATTCGTAAAAATAAAACAAATTTAAAATTATAACCTTTTAAGTAGAGTTAAAACATTCACTAAAAATAAAATAAAATTTAAAAAAACTATTTAAGGCTTCTCTTCATCTTATATAACAAAAAAAATATTTTTTGATTACTTTTTTTACTTTATAAACTAAAAAATTGTTGAAAAACTATAAAATAAACTAAATTACCAAATTTGATTTCACCTTCCTATACATTATTCACACTAAGGGCCTGTTTTGGTTAGTTTTTAAGTAAATTTTTTTGCAAAAAATCAACTTTTTAATTGCACTATTTGATTTTTTTTTAAAATTAATTAATTTTTTTTCATCTATTAATCCAAAGAAAAAAACCAATATATATCCCAAACACTCTAAATTTTTTTTCAAACAAAATTGCTATAATACTTTTACATAAAAGAATCAACCATACTCACAAAAACAAAAAAAATCATGCCAATATCCTAAATACTACACTTTAAAAGTTAAAAATAAAAATATTTTAAACATTTTAATAAAAAATAAAAAATTTGATAACAAAAATTATTTCAAACAATTTAATTTTTTTTATTTTTCATGTTTTTTTTGAAAAATTAAACATTTTAAAAGCTTAACTTTTTAGACAACCCAAACAAGTACTAAGGATATATTTAAATGGTTAAAATCTTAAAAAAAAATGAAGATGTGTTATCCAATCCATATAATTCCTTCATTCAAAAAATATTAAGGGAGAACGCAAATCCAATTATGAATCTCTATAATTCTTTTATTTGAAATGAATAAGAATAAGAAAATAATTCTTAATTACTTATTCAATTCGAAATCACATTTTCAAACTAAGTAAGAATTCGATTTCCATCATCTCCCATAGAACAAATTATTAAATACTTCTAAAGCACCATAAAAATAATATCAAATGATAATTTTGACAAATAAATAATCACAACCTATACAAATGAATCACCTTTTGTCATGCTAACCACCGAACAAATGTGAGTCATCATGCCTGTAATTCATACTGTAAAATTTGTCACCAATTGTAAGTACCATGTGTATTTATCACATTATGTTCCAAAAACACCAAATAATTACTCCATCTATGATAATCTTAAATTTCAGAATCAATCAATAAGAAAATAAACATTTAAGTCTAAAAAAATCTCAAGATAGATTTCTAAATTAATATAAATGCTTGAATATGATTGCTAGGAACATTTTTTTTTTTAAATTCCTATTCCTCCTCATGATTCTCATGACTCAACCATGGCCCAAGTTTTTCTTTTCTTTCCCTTGGTAATAGGTAGAAAGGTTTGATACCTCAGGTCCACTCCTGTGCACAAGATAAAACAATTCCGAGCAATAGAATACAAGCCATCATCTTAGTCTTTGATCAATTTAAACCATCTTCACAATAGGATTGCCAACTAGTGAACTATACATCTTCACAATAGGATTGCCAACTAGTGAACTATACATGCTTATGAGCACTACTACTAAACAGAAGACAAAATACATCATAGAAGTGGAAAAGTCAGCGCACAACGTTTTCTGCAATCATTGATTCGGCGCCCGGATTCTTTGTTCCAAAAATTACACGTTCCTCTATCCCAACATATTGAAGGCCAACGCATTGACGACTGTTGAATCATGTGAAAATCTTTTGACAAAAAGATCTCAAAACATATCCAACGGTTTTTAATGCGTTGAATTAAGGGGCATAATTTTTAGAACAAGTTATCCCTTGCCCTGATCCTTGAGAAGCCGATAATCTCAAGTATTTTAATTACAAAACTATAATACACTTAACGCTCGTTATTAGGCGCCAAACTGAAGAATTAGAAGTAAATAATGAGCAACTAATGAATGAATCGATCAAAGAAATATCATCACCAACGAAAACACGAGACAACTAGAAGCTGTTACTCGATGCAACAATGCAATGATAGCCGTTCGCTGAATGGCATAGTTGAGCTGCTTGAGAAAGGATTCACGGGACGGTGTTTAATTTAGGCGTCTTTTGTTTTGCAAAGAAAGCCGATAGCACACTCTTGTTGCGGACAGGTGCACGAACAATCTCAGGCCGACTTGGGTTGTCAAGCGACCTGAAAGCTGTCAAAGGTTTGGAATCCTGCAAATGACACAATATCTCATTAGAGGTTGAGGTGGTTGGGATTTTTAAGCAAAAATCCTCAAAATATGATCTGGTTGAGCAGCGAAAAAATCCACGTAAACTACGATCTACACAAAGCAAATAAAAAATAAAACAAAAATATTCAAGAAGAACACAAGATATACGTGGTTCGACTGACTATCTACCTCCACGGGAGAACAAGAAGGAATAATCCACTATTATTAATAAAGATTATAAAAACTAATTCTATACTCTCTGATCTCTAAATCTAAATTTCACTTTAGCGTATTTGAGCTTCTTTTTATACTTTCTAGTCTCAATCTGAGCCTCTCTAGTATATCTTTACCTTCTGTCTCACTCTCTCCGTGTCTTGAAATTTCTGGTGCTTAAATCCCCTTTAAATAAATTTCAAAAGAATCATAATTAAAATCAAACTCAATAAACTAGTAACCAGAAAATATCACCAAGGTGATTCCTATGTGAATCCCATGTGATTTAGGAAACCCAATATCAGTTAGTTTCCTTATCATTCAATACCACTGGTTGACTAAGGATTTCTAAATTTGATACTCACAAACTTAATCCACTATAATCAAATTCAAGTCAATCCCAACATAGGTTTATAAATTTTCTCATCCCCAGAAAAAAGGCAGCACAATTTACAACATATGAATCATAAGATGTAGAGTTTTTCCTACCATTCACAAGCAATTCATAATAAAATATACATGTCATGTGCATTTTAATTTTACCAACAATGTAGGTGCTATTATGTACACCAATTGAACCATGATAACATCTAAACCAAATTAATATTTCAGTCACATCCTATTAAATTATTAATCACCAACTCATCTAAAAACTTAAACTGTTAGAGAAAGATATATAATTTTATTCATATTTCAATTGCACTCTATTCAATAATCCTCAATGTGCCTCCTCACGTGTGGTCTGATTCTCCTCCCTAAGCCGGCCAAACACGTGCAAATATTTTTTAAATTATTTAGTAGACGGTGGGGCTTGAACACAAGATCTATTGCATGCTCTCATGCCATACTAAATTGTTACTCATCAACCCATCTAAAAACTTAAGTTGTTATAAAGATGAATAACCCTATTATTTATATCCTCAATATACCCAGTAAAAACCGAAATAGAAAAAAGAAATAAGTTAAAATAACAGAGAACAAGTAGTATAAAAAGTTATAGTTCTATTAAGTCCAACGCCTAATATTAAAATTATATTGGTTGCCATACAAGCCCCATAGCATTTTAACAAAAGACTTATTTGCGCGACAAATATTTATTGACCACCAATTGTACCAGATTCATAATCGCCATCTGAAAATCGCTAGCTAAATATGATGATTCCAGCATAAATTTCTTTAAATTCGATGGAATTGAATGTTCCTCCAAAGATTCACTAGCTCTGATCTCGCAATGAATAATTGCCACCTCTTGTCCATTTCTCTCATGGAATCTCTTTTAACCATCTCATTCAATGGTTTCTCAACAACCATATGGACCTGTATCAGACCTCGGAAGTTATATCACAAAGTTGTAGAGGGTGGGTATAATAAGACTTGGACTTGGGGCCTGTGTGAAAATAGATGTAGTAGAAAACTAGAAGGTATGATACGACAGTTGAGGTGTCAGTCTTTGGTCAACACTTGCCTTCAAATCTTATTCTTCTCTCTTGACTCGCAAAGTGAAGCTAAATCTCGTTTTTCCCTGCTTCAAGGTAATTGTTCATGGGAGAGAACCCCTTTTGTAGGGTTGCTGAA
The DNA here is from genome assembly GCA_034768845.1 of Heliamphora exappendiculata. NCBI lineage: Eukaryota > Viridiplantae > Streptophyta > Magnoliopsida > Ericales > Sarraceniaceae > Heliamphora > Heliamphora exappendiculata. The sequence continues at coordinate 16,585,367 of JAOTRH010000020.1, read as the reverse complement.
CCAATTGCTCCAGCTCAGTCGAGCACAATTCATGGCGCAACCACATTGGTTCAACAGTCTAAAGACTTCTAATATTAAACATAGTAAGAATTCTTAGAATGTGCACATCTGCACCTATATCATGCCATGAAAGTCGTATCACAAAGTTGTAAGGCATAAGCATAAGTATAATCCTCTGGACTTGTTTCGAAATTGATGCAATAATAGGTATGATACGACATTTGAGTAGTCAAACTTTAATCATCGCTTGCCTTGACACTCTGCCTCCCTCCCTCCCGAATCCAAGGTACCTCAGTGTTCTAACGACAGAATCACGAACCTTTAACTCTAGCCTTCCATCCACAAGGCCTCCAGTAATCGTGGCAAAGTGCCTAGGCTCCGCTCTTTTCCTAGATTCTTGGATTGGGATTTGACAAGGTAGGTGGTTGTGCACTGGGCCACAATGATCTAAGCAGTCTTTGGCAAGGCAAGGTAGAGGCGTGTTATGGATGTGCGCACCTAGCAAGCGTCCTGGAACATCCGCTCGGTCCATGCTATGAAATACAAGGGTCACATGGTGTGTCCACTTGTCAACTGTTGTTTCTTGTGCCATAACGATCCGACTGGCCTCTGCGAAGGTAGAGTTGTGTGGTCAGTTACCGGCACAAGCACCTATGGGTGAACATGACCTGGAGAGCATCCCGGGAATTGTTCAGTCCATTCTATGGGATGCTTTAGGAAGGTTGGAGAGTAAATTACTGAGGTTTCTTAAGCCTCACGGAGCATCAAAGAGGAAGGACTAATTGAGGGCACACTGTTATATGTTAAAAAGAGAGTATTTAAATTAAGCTATTGACCCCGATCAAAAAAAAAATTTAAGCTATTGATTATCGAGTACATTTGTGCTAAATTTACAATTTATTCTCTGTTATGCTTTCCGAAAATCACACTATCACACGCATCAAGATCAATCACTATTGCTATAACCAAGTTTCAATACAAACCATGCAAAACTATAACGCAAGTCCCCATCTCTTCTGCCTTTGCAGTTACCGCAAAACACAAAGAACAGTTCCTCATATATCTACTCAAAAATGAGGACAACAAAAAAGTAGAAGTTTGGGTAGATTTGATTATGTGAATGTGAGATTAACAACTAGTGGCCACATTAAATTCTGGGACACATCATATATATAGAACAGCTTTCATTGAAGATAGGATGTACAATATGTATATTGAAGCAAGAAAAAAAAAGTTTGTCCAACCAATTGGATAAACTGAAGATCAGCAAGCAAATCATGAAAAGATAAAGAAAACCTATATTTGATTATTTTCCATCCATTCACTCATATAATCAGGCATGAAAGTAGAAGAATGTCAGGCATGTCAGAGTTCTTGTTGATTTTGAAATTACCCTTCGCTTGGCACCAAATGTTTGCCTAGATGGACTTGAAGCATGCCCTCCATTGGCCAACTGGCGATGAACTGCTGAGGATTTCTTTTGGTTGCTCTCTTCAGCATCTACATGAACAAAATTGGAAGTATGGTGTTATCATTCTACAATAGAAGATGCACCATCCAAACAAACAGTAAACTGCAAGAAAAACTTATGCATACAAGCTAATTGGAAGACCCCAGAAGCATTTCCAGAAGTTTTTGGTTTTTCATTGCTGCAAAACATCCACATGAGTATGAAATTAAAAAAAAAAAAAAGCTCTGATGTCTTGAAATCATGTAATAAGTTCATGGACTGACATCAACAAAGCATGTGGGGCAGCTTTTAAGGTAGATTTCGTTTCTGATGCCAAATGCCAAGATAGGGTTTTTGAAGCAGAGGTGCCTACATTAAATGCATAAAAAAAACAACAGCATACAGATTCAATGCTGAGTCAAAAAAAGAGTCCTGCTCTGCAACAAGTAGTGAAAGGAAGCAAGCACACATCATTGGGAAAAATCGTACCAGAAGAGTAAAGATGATGTCTTGTCTGAATATGGCTTTGCCTAGCATCCGTCTGTATATGTGGGCTAAAATGTACCTTCTTGTTGACAGAATCTAGCTTGGGATGTTAAACCAAGGAAATGGTTAAAAGGGAAATAATAACACGTCAAAGGTCTAATCATACATCCTGGCACTAGTAGAAGAATCCTGCAACTAGTCTTACTGGGTAAAATATAATGCTTGTGATGCCTTGGGATGAATGCTAATAACTGCTGCTGCCTGAGGCCGCCTTTATCCATGTATGTTTCGCACGTTAGTAATTGCTGAAATTATGAAATTAAATTCAGTTCCTATCCAAGTAATATTGTTGCTGAAACCTATTTCCAAATAAATTGTATGCATGTTACCTGATTCAAGCATGAAACCTTCAGCTCCATGGTGGAGACATCCAAGCTTTGTTTCTCAAGGAGATCTGTTAATTTGTAAGCTACAGTGCCCAGGTGGTCAACAGCATTCACAACCGCTCGAACAGCATAATCTTTCAGGTTTTCCAGGACCCTATATACTATGAATTAAATTTCCAGTAAAAGCAGAAAAGTGACTATATTCAACTACAGTTGAATATAATGGTGTTTAAACTGTTAATAAACGATTTCAAACCTATGAATAGCCATTTTAACTCAAGAATACAAGAATTATTACTATTGTTGTCGTTTTTGTTGGTACTAATTCTACTACTATGGTATCCATTACTTTGACCATGAATTGAACAACACATTAATGGAACCACAAATGATGCAGAAACTTTGGAATAGCATAAGTTGTAGACTTTTTCCATCACATTCCCGACATCAGTTTCTGTTTCAAGGAGCCAAAAGGAACGTCTAAATGTTCTCGCGGTAACGACTGCAGATTGATATTAATGGTAGGAGGATCCATGCGTTGTAGAATTCAAACTCTCATTTTGCAAAACAGTTGTGCACAACAAAACAGTGCTTAGCATGGTATGACCTATAAGTGCTTAGACTGGTTAGGTGTCACATAAACAATGAAGATTAACTAGGTACCTAGGGCTCTCCATTAGTACAGGCTAATGGTAAAAAGGCTAAAAGGCTTTAAGTTTCACTAAGATTTTCAAATAAAGTCATAGATACAGTGGCCTTACATCTGTTTCTGTTCACTACAAAGATAAGACTTCTCACAGTATTCTGCAGCAGAATATAGTTGAGGACTCAAATTCTTGAGTTCCTGAAATAGTGATGACATAAAGATCAAACTTGGATTAGTACAACAATTTTCCGTCACACACACACACACACACACACACAAAGAAGAAGAAAAAAACACAGAGGCAGAACAGCTATCAAGAGTAAGAATAGATCACAACTACTTTCCAGAATAGCTGATCAATCCGAAGGTTTCAAGTATGTCAGTTATTTTGAATGACCAGTTTTGTAAAAAATTTAAATTTTAAAGTAACATAAATAAGGATCCCTCAACAAGAATCGTCATTAAACAACAGAGTAGCAAATTTAGAATATATTAGAGGCCCGAACAAAGAGAAAAGACAATATACTTACGGATTGTCAATGGTATAGAATAGCTCTGAACACAAAATTGCAGTTTAACTAATTAGCTTGTTCTAGTTCTAGCCTCCAACCGTCCAATGCGAAAGACTATACCCATTAGAAGTTGTAAATCATACAGACTTTTACCGTTTAGGGAAACACTCATACTTCAAATGGAATCTTTACTCATCTGCTAACTGGAGAGGAACTTAAGCTATATTGTAACTCATGGATGGATAAATAAGGAACACGAACACTTATCTCACTAAATGTGAGAGGCTGGACTGATTACCTCATTAAAGATTGAGAAAGGCAAAAGGCAAAAACTTAACACTGTAGAGAATGAATACTAACAACATTATAATTTGCCACATTAGGAGGTCACCTACTACTTAACATACGGAGGAAAACTACCATCCGTGGATTTTCAATAAACCAAACAAATTGAACTTGTAATATTTGAAATTGTGAACAATATCAGACACATGGCACGCAGAAAAAGCAAACCAAAATACAATTCTGGAGGTGGTAGAATCCAACTAGGATTCAATCTAGCGTGACCTAATCCAAATCCGAACAAGATAAGGGAACAAGAGGCCTATATCAACGAAAAGCTTGACCATCATCAGATAGTGGGAGAACTACTCAATTGACTCAATTACTTTCGAAATAAGGACCATCCCAGGATCAATCCGTTGGGCCAAATAAGGAGAATGAATTGAGCCCAACCAGTGAAGCACTTACTCTCTCTTGGAACTTTTAGCGAACTAACTTATGCATCGGAGTTTTTTTCCCAACTGAACAACCTCGCGGACTACACTAACTTTGTTTTTAGAGATCTGACTTAAGCGTCAAAATGTCTTTAGGCCGAACAGCCTTGGCCGGGCACCACTAACTGTATTAGTTTTGTAGCAAGAGAGCTACATAAGGAGAATTAAAAAAAAAAGTTGTTCAGATCACTTTGCTTTGCTAGAATGAGCGTGTGAAATTTAATTGTGCAATTTTTTACACACACAATTTCCTACAGACTGCCATAAGATCTTAAGAAGAAAAATAATGCATAAGCTTAAAATACTTCACAAAACAAGACATTCAAACACGCAACACTATGAAATGGGAGAAGCTTAACAATCGAGATCAATTTGTAAATTCTAAAAGTAAATAAATTCAAACTCCGAAAGTCACACAACCAACAACAATCATTTCACTCTATTCCGGTCGTTATCAAATCCCAGCTTCTTACCCTTTATGCATTTTTCTCAGCAACCAAACAGAAAGCAAAAATCAAAAGTCAACCGCTAATTAATTACAACGTATATTATTATCGTCTAATTTACAGACACACACACATGTATTAACACTACAAAACCAGATCTGAGAGATATATTGAGAGAGAAAGTGAAAGAATCGAACCTGCAAGGCTTTGATGAAGCTCTTGCTACGCTCCATTGACACCTCGTCGAAGGTAATTGATGCCGGATTGTCGGTCTGTGACTGCTCAACTTCCATTTGTCAGTATCTCTCTCTACAAGGTCTTCAAATGATAATTGTGAAAGAATTATCAATGGAGCGACCGAGTGAGAGAAGAATCAGAAGGTAATTGAGGAAATCGGAGGATTAACGTATAACAATAACAATGGTTGGTTAGATTGATATGAGAGCTAAGCTCAGAGAGAGAGAGAGAGAGAGTAGAAGCATCAAGCATCCCGGGAAATAAAAATTCAGATACACACTATTTATTCAGCGATTAATTGGGGGTGTTCAGCCAAGTTATATATATATATATATATATATATATATATATATTGAATATTTTCAATTTTTGTTATAATAATTATTATTTTTTATTTCAATTATAATTTAACATATTTAATAAATATTTATAACTTCTGCTAAAAATTATAATTTATTAATTATTAATTTTAATAATACCAAACAAATGTATTATTTCGTAATCTTGTACTAAGTAAATTATTTAACTATTAGATTATCTCAAAACATGTGGCATTACTTATATAGTATTTATGATAAATAAAATGTGTGATGAACATTAAGTGAATTATTCTTGTCTCAATAAAAATATACCAACATTATTTCACGCTAAGTAGGGGTGTTCAATAAATCTAAAAAATTCATGAACCAATCTAACCCAACATCCATGGATTGGTTTGGTTCGATTCTGTCAAGTAATTAATTGATATGTGGTCTTAAAAATATTAAATCGATGTAGTTAGTTCGGTTATCCGGTTAAGAATCTTTTAAATCGACTCAACTCGAGACCCAAAAATAAATATATAAATCCCATAAAATCATAATTTATATTATTTATGCAATTAGTTATAGTTAAAAATATGTAAATTAAAAATAATAAGAATGAAATTTACAAATGCTCAAATTGACATTTTATACAAAAAAAAAAATAAACCGTTCATAAAATAAGGCATGTATTATTATTTAAATATTTTATTTTAAAAAATATTTAATTTAATTGAATCGCGATTTCAATTTGAATCAACCTGAATTTATTCAAAGTTGGATTCGATTGAATTGGGTTGGTTCTAAAACATAAATAATTTAATATTTAGTTCGAAATTTTAAAATTGACCATGAGCTGGTTAATTCTGAGTTAAGTTCCAAACCAACTTAGACTAGGATGGCATTCGCCCCTGCCCCTCCCGTCTCGTTTTCTCTTGTAGGATTTTTTTCGCCTTGTATAATAAACAGGGTGAGAAAGCTATTTGCTCTTCTCGTCCCGTTTTTTTTCTACTTTGTCATCGATTACATAAAATAAATATTTTTAAAATATTTAATATATGTATAAAATATAAATTTTATAAATATAATAAGTTCAAAATATTAAAATATTATCTTTATCTATAATTTTTTCTTATTTTTTACATTTTGTATATTTTTCTATTAATTTATCAATTATTATTTTTTATTTATTATATTATTTATAATTTTTATTAATATTACTCTTTTAAACGTTAAAAATTATACAAAAAATATTATCGTTTCCGCCGTGTTTCTCACTATTTTTCTAATATTTTATACCGTTTTCGCTCCGATCAAATAAGGAATAGGAATGAAAGAGATAATTTTTGATCTCACCCTGCTCTATTGCCTTTTATAATCTAGATCGACCCATGCCCACTCCTAACGCTAAATGTTTTGCTCTATATTATTAAATGAGGACACTGTATAATTTTACCATATGATACTTTAAAATTATTGAATAATTACTCAATTTTTACAGCACAAAACAATTTGCATGAGGCAAAATATTATCACCCATTTATTGAGTGAGTGAGGAATAGCAATAACAACTTAGGCCTCGATTGTCAATTAACTTAAAAATTAAATTTTTTTTTACTTTTAATTAAAAAATTAAATTGAGTTTAAAATAGATTTTAAGTTTTTAAACTAACTTTTTTAAAATTAATTATTTAGATAAAAAGTTAGTTTGTTTACTTTTTGTTTAAAGTGGATAATTTTATCTTTTTATATATTTAATATTAATAATTATATATAATTAGTAGTGGTAGTAAATAAGTTATGAATAAAAAATATTATTATATTTCAAAAATTATAAATAAATAAATAAAATATTCTAAAAACATATATTTTAATTTAACTTTTTAAAAATCAATTTTAAAAAACGCTCTTCCTTTAGGTATAAGTGAAAGTGACGTCAAATTTAGTGCGAGGCGGTGGTTCTTGTTTCTTCAACTCGTCGCTTTCGGAATCAAGACCCCCATCAACTTGGGCGACCCACGGGTGACCCGTGCTGGACCAAAAATTATTCACTTTCTAAGTAAATTAGGCCTTGTAGTTTTTTTTTTTAACAAATATTTGAAAATAAATAAAACACGCATATTAAAAATTTTAAAAAATTGAGTTAAAAAATGACCTAAAAACTGAAAATTTTAAAAATAATTTAAAATTATTTTATTTTTCTACAGAATTTGATACAATGAGAAATAACTCTCGACATTGGCAGGTAAACATATTTTTACTTTTTAAAAAATTATGAAAATTCTCTTTTGAATATAAATTTTAAAAAATAAAAACCAAACAAGGCCTTATTATTTCATTAATTCTAGGTCCATGAAAGAAATTTAAAAAATTATTCACAATTGACCACTTCATATTTTTTTAATTGTTTTTTTTTTCTCTTCAAAGTCAATATGTGCAAATATTTTCACTCTCTTAACAAAAATAACACTCATAATTAATGATTTTTTTTCTTTCCACCTTCTCTTTCTTAAAATAAAATGAAGATCCAACAAATTAAATTGGATATTGTAATAATGTATAACGTTATTTAATAAAAAAATCATATGAGATGATTAATTTTTTTTTTGAATGTAAATGTTAAATACAACACATTTAATCCAATAATAAAAATTTTTAGACTCTATATTTGTTCAAATATGGGGTTCTTTTTTGTTTTTATAATATAAAGTTATAAAATTATCTTGTATACTATCATAGTGTTTGATTTAGTTGAAATGTTGAACATACGAACTTGTGGAAATTTTTTTTCTTCGCTCGTGGACGTAAGTCGGGGGGGGGGGACGAACCGTATAAATTCTCGATGTTAATTATTTTTTATTTTTTTTATTCATAAAATTTTTACTTCTATTTGCGTTTGAAATTTGGTGCTCAAATCCTAACATTCCCTTACAAAATTTTAAAAGGATTAGTCTCATACTTATTTTCATCAAAATGCAGTGTTTTTATAATTTTTTATTTCTAGTATACCCTTACATACAAATACTCTCGTATAACTTTACATTTTTTAATTTAGCATTTTAAAAATTTATAACTTTTAATATGTAGATCTATTTTAGTAAAATTAATAATTTTTAACCTATATGTCAAAGTCTATTAACAAAATTTATATTCGGCAAAAAATTACACAAGAGATTGAGCTGAGAAATTTCTATTTTAAAAACTGAGAAATTTTTTTGTTTTATAAAATGGTAGATTTATCAAATTTTTATTTATTACAAAATTTTATATTAAATATAAATTTTATTTAATAGATATCCACGAAAACACGTTCTAAAAAATAGATTTGGTCAATGAGTGTATTTATTGGAAGTTATAGAGCTTTACAAATTTTCATTAGAAATATAACTAACACCTCATATCATCTTGGGAATTTCTAAATGCACAAAAAATAAATAAAAAACACTTAGTACAAAATATAGGACCACATTTTTTAAAAATCTTACCAATAGGAGGACCCACGATCCAATTATAAATCTCCTAAATATGATTAATAATTAATTTATCCTATATCTTTTACTACACTAATTTATGAATAAAAATTAAAATAAAATAAAATAATATATTTTGTTTTCAAATGATCATTTTATCACAAATTAGGCCTTGGACCATTTCCAAAGGACACTTCAAAAATAAGGTGGCAAATATGTCCCTTTGCAACCTCGGGCACAAATTTGTTTTCTAAATTTATTACTTTTAAAATTTGACACTCTAATAAAAGTCGCAACCCTTGATATTTTATGAAATTTTACTACCTACTCCCAATATCAATCTTGTAAATAAGGCTAATAATTCATTTATTTTAGATATTCTATTTTATTAATTTCTCGCATAGCAATGAATTTAAAATTTATTTAAAAAAAAAAAATTTAGCATTTTATTTCAAATTAGGCTCGAAGCATCTTTATCAAACTCTTCAAATTATTAGCAAAAGAACTTTTTTCCTATTTTAGCTAGCTAACTTTTTTAATACACTTTTCAACAAACTTTCTATTATTTTTTCATTCTTTTTAAAAACTCATATTTTTATTTTTTTTAATTCAAATTTTTTTATTACCCAACATCAAAACACTCAAACTATCATAAAATGGTATTTTCCTATTTTGGCTAGCTAAAAGCACTAATTATATTTGACGACTCAAAAAATTATTTATCAAAGATACTATTAGTAATTTTTCGCTTTCTGTTACCAATTTTAGTTATAAATTATAATTTTTTTTAAACAGTCACAACTTTTGCTACATGTTATAAATATATTTTTTTTTATTTTAATTACAAGTACTTATAATTTTTATCAAACATTTATAATTTCTATTATAAATTACAATTTATAAATTTTTAATTTTAACAATACCAAATATCACCAATAACCAAAATAACTAGCTTGCTGGCTAGTTTGATATAGTATTTTTTTTTTATAGTAATTGACCATCCATTTTAACTAAATATATTGAAGATGACTAGTTCAATAAATGATAATGATGCTCTAAACCATCTCGAAAGGACCTTTCAAAAATAAGATGGCAAATATGTCTTTTTCTACCTCGTGTACAAATTTGTTTTCTAAATTTTCTACTTTTAAAATTTGAGGCTCCAAAAAAATTAGCAAAAATTTTAATTGTAGCAAATTTTAAAAATAAATGCTTTTTTTTTTTGTCTCATTACGAATGTTTGAAATATAGGTTTAAATTTTTTTTATTAAAAACTTATTATTTTAAAATTTTGAATTGTTTACTAAAAATAAGTTATTACTGTTTGTTTGTCAAATAATATAACGGTTGCAATTCAAAATTTGAATCTTTGCCTTTCTCCTTTATAAATTCAACCACTCCATCCCCTATTCTTGCACACATTTTTGGCTCTATACTTCTATTTTATAACAGGGATGCTGCAAATATAACCGTTGCAAGCTAAAACCAGAAGAACCCAAGGTGGAGTTATCAAGTAGCTGATGATAATATTTTATTCCAAATAAGGTAATTAAAGAGAATGTTTGATATTGTTAAAACTAGTAGCTTTTTATATTGTAGTTTATAGTAAAAGTTGTAAGTGTTTAATAAATAAGTTAGCTTGCAGTTGAAATAGAAACAAATAATTATAGATTGTAATATAAGTTGTTAGTATTTTGAAAAAATTATAATTTATTACTAAAATTAATAGTAAAAAGTTATGGTGGGAGAAACTTCCACAAACACTCCAAAATTAATGGGCATTTAAAAGAGTAGCAAGCTTGCTACTTTTGAGAGCAAGTATCAGATTTGCATTTTTACTTTAATCAAATTTTTTATAGCAATGTTTACTAACGTCATCCTTTAAAAGCTTAAATTTTCATTCTTGTTGAATAGGTCAGGAAAGACCTTAAAAATACTAAAATAAGTAATGAAAACGACTGACCATATTTGTGCAAATTGGACGATGCATCAAAACTCAAAACGGTGGCACATGAACGTGAAGCTTGTTCACCACCAAAAATAAAACTCAAAAACTTATTCAATATTTTTAGAATAAGTTTAGTTAGTACTTCGACTACACAACTAGTGGAATATTTAGTAGAATATATTATTTTTTTATTTATATTTTATCCAACATATAAAAAGATATCATTCAAATTCAATAATTAGAACACGTATTGCCTAAAAGAATCGAATAATTACTTACACTGCACATCCCTTCCCCTGTGAAGAGAAAGAAATTGAGAAGAAAAAGTAATGGAGAAAGGAAATGCACGCAACTATCATATTTTACATATAAGAAAAAAAAAATTAGTGTACATTTGTTTTGGTTATTTTAATTTTCTTGCAGTCATAACTAATTTTTTAAAGTTTTAATTATGATCATTTTAAGTTTTAACCTGTGCACTCATAACCAATTATGGTGTGCATCTTGTTGATTATCTTAATCTTGATTTATGTTTTTATTTTAAATTTAACTTTAATTATGATGGTTTTAGGCTCAATTATACAGTTATTTTAATTTTAATTTTTAATTATTTTAATATTTATTTCTAATTATACAAATTTAAGTTAAAGTGCACCCGAATAAAAAGTACACATAATAGTTCAAGGCTATAAGGGGTCTTCATCTTAAGGCCAAAGCATATGTTTGTCTACATTTTTTGTTTTTCTGCTTTTTTTTTTTTGGTAAGATTCCAGTTCGAGATATTATTGTGTAAGTGTGAACAAACAAATATTCATTTTTAGGTTTGGGTTCAAAAAAATTTAAAAAGAAAAGAAAGAAAGGCCCTGTTTGGGCCAATTTTCTTATTTTTTACTTTTTGGTCTTTTCTGATTTTTTTTTCAATTTTTGACTAAAATTTTTTATTTTTTCAAATCGTTTTTTGACTAAAATTTTATACTTTTCGATAAGATGAGCTGAAAAAATTTAAAAAATTGATAAAAAAATTATTAAAAACGAAAATAAACAATATAAAATTTGACTTATTATGGTTTATTTTTGTCTTTTCTAAACTGTTTTTTATATTTTGATATAAAAAAATTTATTTTTTTAGCTCGTATCGATGAGAAAAATCAAAAAATATAATAGTTTGACTAAATGATGAAAAAATTACTAAAAATAACAATAAACCAAACAAAATAAGCAAATAAACAATTATTCCAAACAAGGCCAAAGAAATAAATAAAGAAAGAAAAAAAGAGATTTCTTATATTTACCATATGATTTGTGCTCTCTTTAGTGAATCTAATCTTTGCCAAAATAGCACAAGAGTTTTGGTGCATTGAATGAATGGCTTCAAAAAACTCAAAACAATGTCCCAATAAGTAGTTAAGTTATTGAAAGCTCGATATAATAATTCACAACACACACCAAAATCTGCGAGCTTTGAATCAATACTACGCACTTCTTCATCGATATTACCCTTTAAAAATCTTGCCTCCCTGGACATCATTATGCACAAAAGCAACATATTTTCTTAACTCACAATGGCATTTAAGAAAATGACCATAGTTATGCACCAACTTGCCAGTCAACAGCTGCACCAGGTTAAACTTGAACTTCAAATCATGTCAATCGAAGGGAGTCGAGGTCATGAATCTCTCTCGGAGGGGCACAAGAACCTGGCCTCCTCCGAGGATGCTAGACAAGTTGCAACTTATCTCGAGAACAACTACCTGGGGGAACATTCCTAGTCCCGCCGCCCTGCCCCCTTGCAGCCTGGCTGTTTGGGAGGGAAGACTTTGACATCAAGGGAGGAACAAGCCAGCAGCACCGGGATGAGCTTGCCCGGTACAGCAACTGAGGGAAAAGGATTCAATACTTAAGTGCAGCTGCCCAGTGCCCATTCCTTGATGCTTGGATCAGAGAATGCTCAAAAGACCGGTCCCATTCCTTGATGCTTGGATAGGAGATAGCATAAAGACCGGTCTTTTTACTGCATTTTGGTTCAGTTCTATAACAATCCTCCTTGCCAATATGCGTCCGGAAACGCAGGCAATCTTCATTAATTCATGGAAAGCGATGGATTTCAGAAATTCCTGCTAAACCAGCTTTGCCTATCGATCTAATCTTATGTTCTATGAACTATGTCTCACAAAAACATCACATTTAAATTGCAACGCCTTTAAAAAGAGTTGGGGTTAGATCATAGCTCAGACCCCAAGGGAAAAAAAAAAACTTCACACACCTAATAATTTGAAAGTTGGTAACCCATGATACTGATCATTTTTCTGTTAATTTTGCAAAATAACCAGATATTTTTCTTAGAGAGAATATAATACAGAGGAAGGAAAGCACCCTTCCTTTACATCAATAATTAGGCAAATTCAAATAGAAATGGGAAAATTGAAGAACAAGGATACACGTTTATAAACATCTTTCACCCAAAAATAGAGTTACAAGTCTACCCAATTATGCCGATTTCAAAATGTAAGAGAAGGGACAAATATATGTACCCAAATTGGCTTAGTCTATCGGCCGCCTGATCCTCTGTTTTATGCAATAAATCTCACAAAACAAATTTATTCAAAACCGCAATGACTCCAAAACAGTCGAATTGGATCATTAGTTGAATCTCTAATGCAAAAAAAAAAAAAAAAATCAAATCAAGCACCCCGAGTCTAACAATTTGAAGGCTGGTGACTAATAATACTGATCATTTTTCTGGTAATTTTGCCGAGATAACTAAACATTTTTCCTAGGTATACGCTAATACAGGAGAAAGAAAGCACCTTTCCTTTGCATTAATCAGGCAAATCCAAAATAAAATTAGGAAAATTTGCAGAACTTATATGTTATCAGAAAACGCTCACATTTTGCAAATTATGTATTAGAATGCAACTTTCGAAACAGAGTAGGGTAAATTTAAAGATCCAAAGCGATTCCTTATATATATTTTATTTATTTTTTAAACATTTTCTAAAATACCTACTTCACTTAAGATATATACTTCGCATTAATAATTTGAAAAATTATATTATGTTTAATGGCATGCTTATCTCTTAAATAAGTACATTATAATATTCTAAGTTAAAGAGGTTTATCCTTATTGTATCACAATTTAAGATTCGTGGTGTACTATGTTTCTATTTTTGTTTCTTATTCCGAAACAATCATCGAACTAAAGGAATGTTTAGTAAAACTACTGCTAGTAGTTTTTAATTTTCTGTTATTAATTTTAGTTATAAACTATAATTTTTTTCAAATACTTATAACTTCTGCTACAAATTATAATTATTTTTTTTTCTATTTTAATTACAAGTCACAACTTTTATCAAACAGTCATAACTTTTACTATAAATTACAATATATAAGTTACTAATTTTAGTAATACTAAAACACCACCAAAGTAACACAGTTAAAAAACAAAGAGATATTTATACAAAATTGACAACTTTTATTATAAACTCTAATTTATAAATTATTAATTTTAATAATATCAAAACAGCACCTAAGCAACATATATGGAAAAACAAAGAGATATTTACATAAAGTAATATAAAGCTTACATTATTATCAATGAGGAAAACCTAATTAATCCCTTGAATTGACATATATATATATATATATATATATATATATATATAGATTATGGCCTGAATGAATGGGTGAATGTGCGACTTATTTAATTTTGTAAATTTTTTATTTTAAATAATTTATTTTTATTATTTAGTTAAATTATTATATATTTTAAATTTTTTTTATTTAGATGAGCTAAAAAATAAAAAAAAATTAATTAAATTATAAATTAAATTTAAAAAATAAATAAAAATAAAAATAAATTAATAAATTAAATTTAATAATATTTAAAATAAAATAAATAAAAATAATCCAATAAACAACGTATGCCCAAACAGGGTGAATCCCAATATGTCCCAATCAAAAAATCAATCAGAAGCAGAGTATGTGAAAAACTTAAAAACAAGGTGAATCCCCAATATAAAAATAAAAAATAAAAAAAAAGCCAGAAAGACTGAATAAAATACAAAAACAAAAACAAAAAAAAGGTTTTTTTTCCTCTGAATTATTATTACCCCTATATAGCAGCCGGCGGCGTGATTCCGATCATCATCGCCGTCTGGCCTCAGCCGTGAGTGTTAACGGCTTCCCAGATCAAACTCCGAGCCTGCATGGCGGCGTCCCTGAGCGTCTTGATCGTCATCACATTCGCCTCGTAAAACGACAAGCTCCGGTACGGCAAGTTGTGCTTCTTGCAGAGCTCCTTCACCAGCGGCGAGATCGTCCTGAGGTGGCACCGCGGCAGCCGCGGGAACAGGTGGTGCTCCAGCTGAAACTGAAGCCCGCCGTGGAACCAATCCATCCACGTCGAGCACGATATGTCGATCGTCCCGCTCGTCTGTTTCTCGAACCAATCGTTCCCCGTCGGCGGCCCGACGTAAACGTTCGCCGCGAAATGGTTCAGACAGAACTGGATGTGCTGAATCGAGGTGACGCAAAAGCTGGCAAGCACGAACAAAACCCGCTCTGTCCAGTTGGGTAAGCACGAAACGAGGAGAGGAAACCAAATCCAGAACGTGAGGATTCCGAAAATGTTCATGGCTCGATTGGGCACTTTTCGATTCGAGAACAACAGGAAGATTGTCTGCAAAAAGAGGTTGATTCTCCCGACGCACATCACCGGATAAAACGTGAAGTGCTGGTAGGAAACTAGGAATCGAGACAGAGGATCGAAGGTTAGTTCTCGGCCGTAAAAACAAGATGTCAGGGATTGAAACAGACTCGAAGAAACGGCGAAGAAGGGAAGGTGTTGAAGATCGGGATCGTAGTCGAGACTGTTGCAGGCGATATGGTGGGCGTTGTGGGTCCATTTCCACCAAGCAATGCTGATTCCGGTGAGACAATTTCCGGTGAGAATTTGTGCGAGATTGTTGAATCCGCGGCTCGTCATTATGTTGTAGTGGCCGGAGTCGTGACCCAGATACGTCACTTGAACCCAAGCGAACCCCAACAACCCGCCGGCGGCCATGTGAACCCAGAAATTTTCCGAACACAAAACGCCGGAAATCGCAGCGGCGAACAGCAAGGTAACAAAGCAGAGGGAGTAAATCACGACGTGCTCTTTCTTCTCGAACATGCCCGCTTTCGAGAACTCCGACGCCAACCGCCGGTAATCCCTGGACACCTCCGACACCTCGAAACCTTCTAGGTGGTAACCAGTGAATAGTTTGTCGAGGTATTGCCAAGCAGTGGCTGGGTGGAACGCAATGAATGCGTCCGTTGTGTCTTGGCCGGCGAGATTCAAGAGCGGGATGTCCCCACCGGGATGTTGCTTTCCCCAATCCGTTACATTGTAAACTTTTCCCTGAATAGAGATCCACAGATCACCTGGTTTATTGTGTTTCTTCAACTCTTCTACCGAAACATACTTCTTCTCAACAGCCATTGCAAAACAATACGCTATATATAATAAATCTATATGTATGAATCTATATTTTTTGTGTGTGGATCGATAAACAGGGATAGTGATAGATTCAAACCAACCCAATGAAAAACAAAACAAAAAAAAACGAAAAACGCCGGTGATGTGAAAAAAAGAGGGTGTTTGAGGGGGATTGCCAATCAAAACAACCCCGGAAAGGGGTGTTTTGTTATGATTTGGTTCGATTCTAATGGTGTGTCTCTGTGTAACTTTTTTTGTCCGTATTTGGTTGTCTGTAATTTTATTTCTGGGTTTCGATTTCTCAGAACTTGAGTGAGAGACAGAGAGAGAGGGAAGGAGAGAAATATATGTAGAGGTTCGTGTTCGTAGGCTCAGGAAGAGGTCCCGGCAGCTCGGTCGTCGACGGAGACGTCTTCGACGCGTTCGGAGACCCAAAACGTCACACGCGCTTGACAGCCTTACACACACCCTCGTTAAGATATCTCGAAGGCCCAATTAATCAGATGCGGTCATCTATATCGGTGTCGTTTTGCAAGATTTTAAATTATTTTTTTATTTTAAATTATTTTAAAATAAATAAGTAAAAAAATTGTTTGATAAATTATACCAGTAATTTAAACAAAAGAAAATAAGTAAAAAAACCTTAATTTAAAGTCACTTTTAGCTTAAAGACAAAAGGTCAAAACAAAAAAACAAAAAAAAAACCTTAACTTAAAAAAATTGTTATAGTTTTTTAAAAATTATTTTTACATAATTTTATATTCAATATAAATATTATTTGATAAATTTTGATGAATAAATTTTAAAAATATAATTTTTTATAAAAAGTGAACGTATAATAAAAGTTACAATGTTTCTTAAAAAAATATATAAAAGTATTTTATTTAAAAGAACAAAAGGATAAAAAAACTAAAAGTAAATAAACAAAAAGACCAAAAAAAAAAGTAAATGTTAAAAAACGAGATTTAAATGATTTTTTAGCTTTATGCAAAAAAAAAAAATACAAGTAAGAAAAAACAAAACAAAAAATCTAAAACCTAATAAGCAAAAAGAAAAAAAAAACCCGAAATAAAGAAACAAAATGTAAATGACATTTTAGCTTTATGCAAAAAAAAAAAAAACACACCGAAAAAAAACTGACTTAAAATTAAATTATCAAATATGGCCATCACGCCACTTTTGTGGTTGTATTTTGTTCACCTGTTTAATAAGGTGAATAAATAATATTTATATTTATATTAGTTAATATTAGGTTTCGTTTGGATAAATTGTTTATTTATTTATTTGACTTATTTAGTTTTAAATAAAAAAGATTTAAGCTAATAAATAAATAAATTAATAAATCAAATAAGTAAAATTTAAACTAAAATTATTTCAAATGTACTTGCTTATTGAAGCTAATAAGCAAATATAAGTAAATAAGCAACTTAAAAATCAAATATCCCAAATTAACTTATTTATTTTTATTTTTATTTTTATTTATTTTGTAATAAACAAATAAATCATTACTCAAACAAGGCCATAATATGAAGTTTGGTTTATATTATACATTAATGTTTATAGTGTTGGAATCTATGAATTTCATTGCCATTGAAATTTAAATTTCAATAGTTGGATCAATTACAATTGAATTGGCCATTCAATTGCAATTGAAGCATGGAAACTAACAACCATGAGTGGCTATTGATTTTCAAGAAAAAACTCTCCATAATGAAAGAGCTAATTACATTTTTCACTCAGAGAAGAGGAAGAGACAGAGTCTCAGAAGAGGAAGAGGAAGAGACATAAACAGGAGCTCTGAGGGTCAGCCTAGAATTTAATAGCCATAAGTGGCAATTGAATTCTCGGTGGCAATTGAATTCTCTGTAACCCCTCTCATTCTTGTGAGGGGCTATATAAGGGTCGTCTCCCTCTGAGAACGAGAACAGAACGAGATTGAGACATACAGATATACCGAGAGACAGAATGTGAGAAAAAAGAGATACAATTCTCAGGTTACGGAGCAAACTGCAAGAGAGAGAAAGACAGACGAAGAACGTTCGTAGCCGATCCTTGGTGGTGTTTTATCCTGGGAGAGTGACGCCGGTGGAATACCTACAACATCCTCGGTAGGCGGCGAATCATTCTTAAGGAAACTGCGATTGCAGGACTCGATTTACAAATTCTATTTATGTTATTCCTGTTATTACATTTTCTGTAATTTCAGATTATTGTAAATTGTTAAAAGTTTAATAAAAATGTATTTTCTAGATTCCCGAGTATGTAATTTATTTTGGCGTTGAGTTATTCTCCCAACATATAGTTCAAACACCGACATAAATTAATGGTTGAAGAAATTTAAGTCTTCTGTTTAAAATGTTTAAAAATTTTATTTTTATTTTAAATTTTATTTTTTTGAAAAAAAAAAATTAAAAAAATCATTTGAGATAATTTCTTACCATAGTTCTTTTTTACTAAAATATATAATATATTTTTACTTTTTATTTTTAAATTATGAAATTTAGGATGGTGGCTTGCCTTTTTAATTTTTATTAGTATAGTTAATTTTTTAATCAAAAATATTGTAATCATCTTATTAGAAAAGTTAGAACACTTAGGATATAAATAGATTTTAAATATACTTATAGTTAACTTTTTTAGGGTATTAAACAGTATAATTTAAAATCTAATTATTTTTTTTGTAAAGAGAAAACAGTTTTTACTGTTCGAAACACGGAGCATTTTTTTCGGTGCTGATATTTCTGTGCGTCCAATGACAGACGGGAAAAAAAATCGCATAAACCGACCGGCACCACTCTGGTTGATGGAAAATTATTGAGTACTCTCCTGACAATAACGTCACTTTCGTTAATTTAACTTTAAATTAAAATTTTTTATTTTTATTTTATTTAAAATTTAAAAATTATTTAAGTTTGTGTTTAAAAGTTAAAAAAAAAACCAACTAATTTGACTTAGTTTGATTTTTTTTCTCATTTTTTTATATAATTTGATATTTATTTTTTTGATAAAAAATAATTAAAAATTTTTAAAATTATTAAAAAAAACTAATCCAAACACAAGTTAAGTCTTATTTTTTAATATTAATTTTTTGTATTTTTTATTATTATTATTTTTGTTTTTGAACTTCTCTTTTACTTTTTTTACATAAAATATATATATATATTTTTAAATATAATCATAACTTTTATTATATACGTTTATTTTTTTATATAAATTAAAATTTCAAAATTTACTTGTCAAGATTTATCAAATAAGATATATATTAAATATAAAATTATGTAAGAATAAATTTTTAAAATTTATCAAACAATATATATTGCATAATTTTATAGTTTTTATAGGATTTATCTTATGATAAACTATTTCTTGTAAAAAAAATATTTTTTGAGATTCATATTTTTTTTTGTATTAAATGAATATACATACAAAAAAAGATAAAATGATTATTTTTATTTATTTATTTATTGTTAAATGAACAAAGCCTTGAAAAATATTTTTGAGGGAATGCGGTGATCCATTGTGGGCAATGTGGGGTCATCGTTGTATGGCTTTATGACAAAGCCAGATGCGGATGACTCATAGCATGTGTCCACAATCCTCACGACAACCTTGCGTGCTGTGCAGCACAACACGTTGTTGGTTTTTTGGGTGGTGTGTATATTTTGTAACTGTTTGTTTGGGATAGTTTAAATTTTTTTTTTTAAATTTAGTTTTTTTTAAAAAAAAAAAAATTGAGAGTGTTTAGAATAATTTAAAAAAATAGATATTAAAAAATAATAATAATAAATTTTTTTAGTTATTTTGAAATTCGTGTAAATTTATTATTCTAAACTAGCCTACTTAAAAGTTGAGTTTTTAAAAAAAATTAATTTTTTTATTTTTTATTCTTTTGATTTAAAATTAAAAAGCCAAAAAAATTGGTTTGAGATCCAAAAACTTTTTCTCTTTTTTACATATTTATACATATTTTAAAAATATTATAATTTTTATTATATATATATTTATAAAATTTATTTATTAAAATATATCAAATAAAATTTATATTGGGTAAAAATTATAAAAATAAATTTTAAACAATATAACAATTTTATTGAGTTAACGCTCTTTTGATTTAAAGCCACAAGCTCTTTTGTCTTAAAGTGCCTTTGGTAAATCGTAAGTCTGGTTTTGTTATTTTTTTATAATTTAAATAGTTTATTATGTAAAAAAAACAATTAAATAACCTATTTTTACTAAGATTAGATATATTAGATTAAAATTCGTTGGATATAGAAATAAAATAATTAATAATTTTTTAATACAAAAAAAGTAAAATATTTATAATTTTTAATGAATAATAATATTATTTAACACATTTTTATTAAAAAAAATATGTGAAAATGTAATCTTAATAAAATAATTAAATAAATATAATTTAATTGGGTGAACTCTTCCATGGTCATCATCAATAGCTGTGGACGTTATATTACTGGCTTATTGGCTACTTTAATTGCCGAAACTTAATTAAATTGGGTCCAAAGACTCCAAACAACTAAATTAATACTTAAATTATTTTTTAAAATTAGTAGATTCGCTAGAAATTTTAATTTTAAATTTTGTACTTAAATTGAACAATATTATCTTATTATATTATTAATTATAATAATTATATATAATTTTGTAAATAAATCATTTAACATAAATATTATTGCATTTTAAAAGGTGATAGAAGTTTAAATAGAGTACGATGTAAATTAGTGATTTGATTTGAGTTTTTGATTTTTAAACTTTTTATTTTTGGTCTATGTTATTATTATTATTTTATTTTTTTGCATTTTAACCCTAAATTTTTTAAAAAAAAATGAGTTAACAATTAATAACATTTATTTTGTTTAGAACATTAATTGTGAGTTCTAATAATACGTTACAGCTTTATACATTAAAATAAGCGTTGTTGTGCTCCACACATTTCTATTAAAATGACCAATAACTCTTTTTGCATCTTGCCACAAATAATAGCTAAGATTAATTAAATTTTAAATTCTCCAGTTAAAAACTGATCTTTTTTAAAATTTGTTCGGTCTTCTCAAACATATTTTGAAAAAAGAGATTGAGATTAAATCAAACTTAGATAGTACAGTAAAAAATTTAA
The DNA here is from genome assembly GCA_034768845.1 of Heliamphora exappendiculata. Lineage (NCBI taxonomy): Eukaryota > Viridiplantae > Streptophyta > Magnoliopsida > Ericales > Sarraceniaceae > Heliamphora > Heliamphora exappendiculata. The sequence goes on along the minus strand of JAOTRH010000020.1, from coordinate 16,564,101 downwards.
GCTTTTAAAATATATTCTCTAACTCGTAATTTTGAGAATATTTGTGAACCAAACTTCTTTTAATGGTAAGAATTTACTATCCAAAAAAAAAAATTTAGGACCGGAATTGATTTTATCATTTTAAAATACTATTTATTTTTCATTTACTCTTTCACTACTCTTCAAAAATCTATTTTAAATCCCAACATTTTTAGCATATCTCTACTCTTAATTATTGTAAAAAAATTAATTATAAAATTAAATTATATTAGTTACTGTATGAATAATTCGCTAATTTATGTATAAACTTACTCCTTTAAGATAGATTTGACAAGAGAAGTTAGGAATTTGGATTTGCTAAATTTGAGGCTCCAAATCTTACTAGGGTCCTGTTTGGATGGATTGCTTATTATTTATTTGTTTATAAGTAAATAAGTTAAAATATAAATAAATTAGTTTGTTTGGGTGATACAAATAAATCACTTTATTTAAACTTGATTCGTTTGGGTAATTTTTAATTTATTTAGCTTATTTTGATTTATTTGTTTAAATAAACTTAATTTATTAAGGTGATTTTTAACTTATTTATTTATTAATTTATTTACTTATTAGCTTAAAATATGACTTATTTAGTTCGTTTGGATAACGTAACTTATTTTTGATTTATAAGTCAATACGTCAATAAGTAAAAATGACAATAAGGCGGGGCGAGGCGAGCGGTGATTAGTTCTTCAATTTCTATCCCTTATATGATCGTGGCAGAAACGAACAAAAAATCGAAAAAGTTACAAAAAGCAGGGTGAGTACCAAAATATTTTGTATATAATTTTTAAAATTTAAAAAAATAATATTAATAAAAATTAAGGTAAATTACACTTACTTCCTTTAAGATTTAAGCTTATTACAAAAATTTCTCCTGTAATTTCTAAAATTGTGTTGGCTTTCATTCTGTTTTAATTGTTGGTATAAGATGCCTCCTTCCATTAGTTAATGTTAGTTAACTGTTAAATAAAAAAATAAAATTTACTGCTATTTTATTTTTTATTCTCATATTACCCCTCTCTCTCTTTTCATTCTTAATCCTCTTCTATCCAAAACTAATAATCAAAAAACTCCGTATCCATAATCACAAACCCTAGATTTTCACCAAGAGTCTTAATTTTTAACAAAATCACAACCAACAATCTGTATCGAAAAACAAGCTAATAAACTCTTATCAAACCCAGCAACTTTGGTGGGGATTAAGCTTTAAACAAGAAGCTCGAAACTAAGGAGGAACAACCGAGGCAGCGCGACTGCCACGCCGCGAACAACGCCGATCGAGCCACCCATCCACTGTCGCGCTCTCACCGGTGCCGAAGCCATCCTGCTGGCACCGAGCGTCGGATTTCCTTCTCCTCCTCATCCCCCTCCTCTGTCTCTCTTGTTCATCACCAACTTCAATCACGATTTTTTTAAAAAAATTGTGTGAAATTTGCTTCTCACCTTTCATTTCTTTTGCACATTTTTCTTGAATCTTTTATTGATTCTGTTTTTTTTTTTGCCGGGTGGAGAAATCTTGGGGAGGTATTGGGGGTGTTTAGCTTTCTCTTGGGGAGGTATTTATTTCTCACCTTCTGTGTGCTTGATGGCTCGAACGGCAGTGGTGCCGTATATATATATATATATATAGAGAGAGAGAGAGAGAGAGAGAGAGATAACAAAGAGTTAGAGAGAGACCGAGAGAGTGCAAGAAGGGAAGAGAGAGTCCGGCGGCGAGGGGCAGCAATAGGGTCGCCGACGATGGTGGTTGGCGTGAATGGCGGCGACAACGGCGCTGGAGGTGGCGAGAGGTGTGGAAATAGAGGCAGGGGGGTTTTCTGGCACCTGCGCGCTGCTTCTTCTCTTTCTCTCCTTTTTTTTTCTTTTTTTTTTTAATTTCGTAACCCTAGCAGATGCTAATCCAATCACTATTTTTGTTTCTTCATTTTCTTTAGAAATCAGAATGAATTAAAATTTTAGGTAAAAAATTAATTCGATTTTTGATTTGAAAAAAATAAAAATAAAAATAATAATTGATTAATTTTTGAGGTATTAAATTATGAGTTTTGTATAGAATTAGGACAAATAGAATTACAGCAAATAAAGAAAAAGAAAAAAAAATAATGTGTAATCAATGGTAAAATAATAAAATTTCATTTTCAGTTAATGGCGTTTGCTAAACAAATTTAATAGGAAAAGTTAGTGTAATTTCAGAGACCACGAAAAAAGTCTCCATAATAAATTTAAATCTCAGGAGAGATAAATATAATTTATTCTAAAAATTATAAATAATATAATATATAAATAATAATAATTAATGAATTAATAAAATTAAATATATACAAAGTATAATAAATAAAAAATTAGAGATAAATATAATATTTTAATATTTTAAACTTATTATATTTATAAAATATATATTTTATACATGTATTAATATTTAAAAAATATTTATTTTATGTAATCGAGGACGGGACGAAAAAAATGAAATAGAGAGAACAAATAGCATCCCTACCTTGTTTGTTATCGAAAGTGAAATTTTTTTTACAAAACATACCGACACCGGGGCGAAACATGAGAAATTGCCAACTCTACCAATAAGTCATGTTCACCAAAATAGGGCCAAAGACAAATAATTATTAATGTATAAACTTACTATTTTAAGATTTAACAAGGGATCTTAAGAGTTTAGATTTGCAAAATTTGGGGGTCCAAATCTTGAGCAGATTCTAATAGTTGTTCAAAATTTTAGAATCTAAGCATGCACGGACCCGTGTGGTGCATGCGATTTAAGAGTTCGAATTTTGAATATATTTTTGTAATTAAATTAATTTAATATGTTGAGTTTGTTAAATTTGTTATTTATAAATAATAAATTGATCTAATATATGTACCTATGCGTTCGAATAATATTTAGCTACAAATAAATAACTTGTAATACTAATTTCGAGAGCAAAATTATTAAATAAATGTCTTTGATCACATAATTATAAATATTGATCAACTTGATTTTTTCATGGATAACAAGTTTGACAAGTTATTTCTGCTTCTGTCCTGTTTCTTGTTATTTTTTTTAACTTTTTTTTTTCGTTTTCACCCCAATCAAATAAAAAATTAGAATAGAAAACCTCATCCCGTTTTGGCCTTGTCCCATCCCGTTTTGGCCTTGTCCCATTACTATCCATGTCTCTAATGAGGAACATTCGTTAAAAAGCAATCAGGTATAATCGACTTACGAACCCAATAAAAAGCCAAGTAGATTGAAAGTAATAGTCCGTTGCTATAACTTCGTTAAAGTCAAAACCAATCAATTAAAACTTGCCATGGTATACGTAGGTTGAGCCAAATGAGTAATCAGTCAATTCTGAATAATTTCTCATCAATCTTGTATTTTATCGAGTCTGTATGCATAGGATTCTTTTCGCGTATGCCTATAAATAAGAAACTAATTGAGTTACAAAAAAAAAGATCGTAAGTCAAAAAATTGAGAGGTTAGTTGATAAAGAAAACAGAGACGGGTGCTATATTATTTCACATTTGACATAGTGTAATTTTTTTTTCACTCGTAAACATATGCCGGTGTAGGCTAAACCACGTAAATTTTCGGTATTTTTTATTTTTTATTTTTTTGTGCGTAATTTTGCTTCTGTTTACATTTAGGAATTGATGTTCAAATCCTAACAGAATTTACTATCCAAAAAAAAAAATTTAAGATCAAAATTGATTTTACCATTTTAAAATATTATTTATTTTTCATTCACTCTTTCACTACTCTTCAAAAATCTATTTTAAGTCCCAACATTTTTAGCATTTTTTTACTCTTAATTATTGTAAAAAATTAATTGTAAAATAATATTATATTCGTTACTGCCTTTAAATATGAATAATTCGCTAATATATA
>JAOTRH010000020.1:16535397-16560100 GCA_034768845.1 Heliamphora exappendiculata | reverse complement strand
AAGAGTAATGCTGCATTCATAATTATACACGCTTCATATGTAAAAAACCTTTTTTTGAGGCGGATGCTACAGTGCACACCATAAGAATAAGAGTAATGCTGCATTCATAATTATACTTAGTTCATATGTAAAAATCCCTTTTTTGAGGCAGATGCTATGGTGCACACCATGATGGAGTACGTTCTATCGGACAGTGAAGAAGGATTAAACCCTATTATGGTCATTTGGATGATCCTGAAATTTCCATTTGTGCTGTGCTTGAATTCTCATTGTGATCATCTAGACAATGCTAAAATCTCCATTAGTGCAATGTTGCTGCTGCTGTTTCGTATTGTCATTTCAGGTAATATAATTTTAACCAACATTTTTCAGCTTGAGCTTGTATTGATTGTGGAGAAGTTGCAAGAATTGCGGACACTCAGGATTCAAAAATTGAAAAAACAAGGTATGCATTTCATACATTTTGTCACTAAGAGTACTTGTATATGTTTTGGCTTCTGCCTTGTGTTTAGTTTTTCCGATTCTTGCATGCATTTCATGCTTTAGAATGGTTTCACGTTAGTTTGTTTTTTATGTTGGTTAAACTGTTTTATAGCTATAACATATGGGCGAGTTCGGAGGTTTGCTGTTTATCTATTGCAATTTGGTTGAATTGCTTTTGACAATGAAACTTACCCCTGAAAATAGTATAATGTGAATTCTTATCATTTCACTTAACCTGTTAAATAAGCAGGTAATGTTAAAGTTACATTATGGAAATAAGAGCTAGTTAATGTTACATTCACACCGGTTTTTTCATGTCAAATAGTTTTTGGATGTCTTGAATGTAGTCCTTTGCATTGCCTTTCACTCTGCTTTAAATCAGAGTTGTTTCTGCAATCATGCAGGCCATTTTCTCCCGGAGGAGGACAACAGGTTCCTTGAAAGAGTTCGCGCTGCAGTTGAGGAGGAGGAGCTCCAAGCAATGGCTGCCGCTGACACAGATGCTGCTAAAGATGCAATTGCAACGGCTGAGGAATCTAGAAAAATCATTCAGGGTCATGGGCCTGGCTCAAAAGTTGTAAGGGGTTATAAAAGTGAAAATGAGGATACTCAAGAACAGACAACTCTGAGTGAAGACAAAAGTGACTCCGGTGCAGCAATAACTGAAAATAAAGCTGAAAAGCAAATATCAGAAGGACAAAGTCATGGAGGGGCATATGATTCTGTGGCAAGTTTACCAATTGAGTTTTATCACTATTACCATGGCAGCAATATGGATATGGGAACACTTATCGAGGTAATTTCAACTGGTATTTGTAAGTCCTTGGAGGCTATTACCAATTGAATTTTGTCACTATTACCATGGAAGCAATATGGATATGGAAACACTCATAGAGGTAATTACCTAATCTGGTCATGTTTGGAGACTGGATGTCTTCTGAAAGTTGTAGGGTGCATATTGGGTTGTTGATAACTTGCATATCCTATAATTACATAGCCTAAGCATACAAAGGTATCTGTTTTACTTGAAGCTATTTCTTCATCTGTTTGTTCTATTCCATTGTCCAGGTTTTGGTGTATACTTGTTTGCAAAGACTGTATTATCCAGATACTTCTAAACACCTAGAATTTCCAAATTTGACATGAACTTGTGTAATTTTGCTCAGTTTCATTATTATTTACTCAGTCCTCGACTCCTAATTAGTTACTAAGAAAGATTTCATAATTGATGCAGGTTAGAAGAACGTGGGATCAATATATAAGACCAGGAGGAAGGTGAGGTCACCTATACTTTCTTGCCATAAAATGCTAATTTTCTTATTGGTGTTTGTGGTAACTGGGACCTGGATTGTATATGGGGTATGCACTGGGAGGCTATTTTAGGGTGTTAGTTGCAGTGAGTTAGAGGCAAAACAGATTGTTAGGGTTGTTCGGATAGGAGTGGGTATAAAGGGGATTGCTGAAGAAGGGAAAGAGAGAATTGTATTTGTGAAACAGTTTTCTTCTTTTAGGAGATAGCATTCCTTTATTGTCTTCGATTATTCTTTCTTCCAGAGTAATTCTTGCTTTGTTTGTTTTGAATTCTCTGAGATATTTCTTCCAAAACCTTATTAGTATCCTTCAGATCAAATAATTGATTAGAAGTCTACTATTAGGACGTGTATTAGACATGAAGAAAATGAGTATGGGAATGTACCTTTAAGTACCATTATCTGGGCAAAAAAGACAAGCTATATGCTTATGCTACCTTCACCAACATATCTACTGTCAACACCACTGGCTCAATATTTGATGTAGGACCAACAGATTAGGGATTAGGGGAGAAGAAGAGAGATTAGGGGGATAAAATGCAGAGAGGAGGGAGGAATCACACAGTAATCGTTCAATTTTTATTCATTCAAGTTTGATCAATACATTGAAAGACCACCTTATTTATAAGCATAAACCCTAATTAAAAATAGAAACGTGAATCCTTAACTAAAGAAAATAAAATCATATAATATCCTAATGAACCGGAAAGGAAAATAAAATAATATCTTACTACTATATGGAAAACGAGTAAAATCCAAGAATACAATACTATATATTGTCCGCATCAATATCATTGTTAGTAACTGTACCACAAGACTAGCTATATCCTTGCGCTACCTTCACCAGCATATCCATTGCCAACCCCACTGGCTCAATATCATTGTCAGTAACTGTACCACTCAGCACTTTTGCGTGTATAAAAGAACATTGGTCATCTCCTTTGCAATTATTCTTGCTTCAACACTGCTGCCATTGTTGGATAGTTTCGTAGGCATTGGTTGGCCCATTTTCTGACAACTTAATCTTTTAGGACTGATGGTGCTCTAACATGGTATTAGTTCCATCTGCATTTGTTCTCTGTTTACATTAAGTACTTTGCATGTATTGATGTTTGCATTTGCATTGTATCTTAGGGAGAGTGTTTAGTAGCTGAACATACATTGTCAGAGTTTTTAACATCTTAAGCTTTTGGGGCTAGTGGTGCTGTGGTAACCCTACATGTTTTATTGCATTTACTTGAAACATCAACTTGCTCACTAAAAAAGAAACATCTAGTTTCATTGTAGTTTTAAGAAACCATGGTTTGTCTGCTTGTGCTGTAGAAATTGCTTTTCTTGCTTCTCTGAAATGCTTTTAGATAGCACAAGTTGATCTGCAACCTTTTTTTGTGGGTGTTTTTGTATACGGGTGGCATTCCCTTTGTGTCTATTATATATGATATTTCTTGCTCATAAAGGGGAGGGAGCTGATCTTTGATGATCACCTAAATTAAAGTGATTTGAGAGAATATTCTCTTGTATGGCAGGGAATATGTTGAGGGGAATGACAATGTAACACTCTGGGTCCTCATGATTTCATAATTTGGAACGGATTGAATACTAGAAGTGTATACTAAGTTCCTGTCCAAAGAATCATTTTCCCAAAATAAGTGGGAAAATCTTACTAGCATTTTGAACCTTCAGGGCTATTTTTCAGGAAAATTTCTGCATAAAAAATCTGCAAGTAATTTCATCATCTTGTTCATTAAGATGATATTAGCCCTTGGACCTTTGAACATTTATTTGATTATGAACAAGCTAGCTTCTAAAATACAGTCATAAGAGAAATATAGTGAGACTGCAGTTAGGCATGTTATGTTTCCCAGACAGTTCCTTTGTGAAAATTTGTAGTTCCTTGAAGAGAAAGTGGTTGTTAAAATTTGCCTTTTGACCTTGTGAGTTGCTAAAATTTGTAGTTCCTTGAAGAGAAAATGGTTGCTAAAATTTGTAGCTCCTTAGTTGTTCTTATGTGCATCAGATTACAACTTTGATAATGTGCCCAACTTTTTCTAATATCATGCTTTGGTGCAGTCGAATCCCTGGGCACTGGGTTCAACCACCACCTCCAGCAAATGAGATATGGGCATCCTATGTGGTGCAGCTTAAATGACTGTCTATGTTGCTAAGTTGGTGTATGGTGTTGCCATAGAGGCATGGTGTGGTATCTGGTATGTGTTTTTTGACTTCATTTTTTTTTGACTTTGAGGTCTTTTCTTGGTTTGATAGCATAAGTTGTGTTTTATCCGGTTTGTAGGTTTGAAATCATTCCCTGGCTTTGATGTTTTTTTCTTGGTTTGGTAGCATAACTTATCTCGTTAGGTAGCTGAAGCACGTAAAAAATTCCGTTATATTATGAACACGAATCTAAATGATTTACATGTGAGTAGAATGGTATAAAAGAATTCATGTATCTGACCCAAAGTAATTGGGATAAAACTTAGTTTGGTTTGGTAGCATAACTTGTATTGGATGCTTGTGCTAACATTCTTTCCTTCTCTGGACAAATGGTTGAACTCAATCCCTAGTAATCATCTTTTCCTTTTTACTTTTCACCTTTTACAGAAGTTGGACAACTGCAATGTTATATTTGGATTAATGAATGGATGAACTCAGTCCCTAGTTATCTTTCTCATCTTTTTCTTTTTCTTTTCACCTTTTACAAAAGGTGGACAAACTTTAATGTTGGATTTTGATTAGTGAGTTTTAAATGAATGGATTTGGATTCCCCTTTTCAAGGATGAGTTTAGATTGGATTTAACAAGGTCTGCGGATATATTTGGGAGCCTTATAATTGAACTATAGTTTTTAGTTGCTTATAGTTATTGGATTTATCACTCCTTACTGTACTTTTAACTTCACCTCAAACTTAAATCCAAGTTAGCCAAAACTCTTGCATGCTGTGAACATATGACTTTCAAACCTCTTCATCTCGAATCCAACAATCAAAATGTATGCTAAGTTTACATCCAAGGTAAACCTAATATTTGCAATCTTAAAATGTGGTCCTTATAGAGATGAGATTATCTGTTGGCTCCATAGAGCATAGTTGAGATTATGTCACATCTTGAATATTCAACCTCAAACATATGGCACGAATGGAGGAGGGTTTTAAGTATCGATTGATATGATATGAAATGTATTGGTTGGTACTATTGGGATTTTGGACCTACGACATTGAGATAGTGGTAGTGCTGGGGGAGGGTGTTGTTGAAATTGTGAATTTATTAGATTATAACTGAAAATATGTGATTATGGCTTTTAAGTAGAAATTACAATTGTTTGTTAAAATTGTAAATTTATAGGTTCAAATAGTAGAACTTGTGTTTGTTGATATAGAATTCAAAGCTACAAGTATAAAACTATAATCACATTTATTTGAAGATTTTTAATTTTTTGATGAACTATAAGTCAAGTGCTAAAACATAAATTCAAACAAATATTCAAGATCCATCCATAAAGCTTGGGGAGTACAAGGGCAGGGGTACAGTTTTTTGTCCTGTCCCGCTTTTATATGTCTCGTTTAGCATGTTTTAACATGCAAAAAGAATGTTCTTGTTTGTAATAATTGCTTATTTGTTTATTTTATCTTGCTTATTTTCAGATATATGCAATGAGATTTTGATCCCCTTCACTTATTTAGGGATTGATCGCATTAAAAATAACCGAATACTTGATTGATTCCATCTGTTTCATAAGATTGCGCCGATCTCTAATGATAACTCTAAGGTAACCTTTTGATACTATTGAGTTATTTTATTCTCGTCTCTTCTTTGTTTGCAATTTCATCTCTAATACATAATAAATTCGTATTGCTGTTAAAAAATAGTTTTTATTAGAAGGAAAGATCAATTGAACACAAATATGTGTACTTATTTGCAAGCTTTGCTCTTATACTTTTACAATCTTGTCAATTTATATATACACGCACATATATTTTTCTAATTATGCTTTTTCTAATGAATTTTCTTATGAACTCTGTGTAGCTTTCTTAAGTAAGCTCAATATTAAGTGTATAAATTGGTCCAAAGAAGTACCAAAATTTACCTGCTCCAAAATTGAGGAATTTTAATGTTCCAGGCTTTTAAAGGTTTAGAAATGTTTTGGTTCACCGACATTTTGTTGTTCGTCAGCTAAACATGTTCGAAACTAATAAATTTATCAATTCTTAAAATATAACAAATTACCTTGGATGATAAAGAGTTTTTTAGTATGATACCAATAATTTATTTACTTAAATAATACTGTGCATTGAATATTGTACAAAATGGAAATAAAACATATCAATGTGTTTAATAGGAAAACACTTTGCGTGCATTTAGATAAAGAATTTTGCAAATAATCTAAAACTCTTGCTTTTTAGAGCATCCACATCAAATTAATCTAAATTAGCTAAAAAAAACTATTTTAGCTAACTAAATTCCAAGAATTGTACTCCACTCTCCTCATTAAAGTCTAGCTACTTTAACCTCAACCCAAATAACTCAACATCTCTCTTGAGTCACTATTTACTAGCTAAAGTAAAATAATACCCAGTTTGACTAGCTAATTTAGCTAACTATTGGTGTGGTGCTCTTCCGAATAGATAAAAGTCGCAATAGCTAAATTAGTTTTGTTGTTTTTTGGTGAATATTAGTTAATCATTAAACAAATTAGGCATCTCTAAAATAGAGAGCTTAGTTGGTGTTGTAGGTGAAAAATGCCTCTTCAAATTGATTTTTAGCTATCTCATGAAGTTAATTGGCTTAAGTTGTGACAACCTAAAATAATCTCCAGCTACTTGGAGATGTATATAAGCTTTTATTCTTGGATTTGGGCTACAACAAATTACTTGCAATTCATAGCCCTTTTTGAGATATTTGATTATTTTATTTTTATTATTTTCGTCTTTAGTAAAAAAAAAAATTGTTTACTTAACATATTATACTTTTTGGCTCCTTTTATTAGGATGAACCAGAAAATTAAAATTTCTTTATTAAAATATCAAATAAGTTAAGCGGAGACTAAAAAATAAGCCAAAACTAACCAATAAGTCAAATTTTATGTTGTTTATTTTCAACTTTAGTGATTCTTTTCCATCTTATGATGAATTTTTTTTTTTTTACTTTTTCGGTTAATTTAATTTCATCAAAATGATTCAAAAGTACTTTTCAGGTGAGATTAATCATTGTATCATTAACCATATTAGAACTTTTGCCAAAATCATTCTTGTTTTTATTTATTGATAATTCGTTTTTCTTTTTTTATATTATTTAAGGAAAAGATTTCCAAACAAGTTTTTGTATTATCTTTGTTTTTCTGGTTTCAGGAACACAAACAATTTCTGAAAAGATAATAACAAAATGAAGTAAAATATGGTGAAAGTAAGGTCCAACAAAATAAGTATATGCATGAATCAATCTTACATATTATATATAATACAAATCGGATTTAACATCAAAATTTTCCTCATTCTTAATAAATATTGTATAAGATGCTTTCTTTACTATTTAACTCAATATTTAGATTAACTCAAATTTTAAGTTCTCGACTAGGTTATATATAAGAGAAAATTTTGCGGTTCAAAATCATTCTAATGAGATACTTAATATCAGATGAGTGGGCATTCATAACATCAAACCAAACAAAAGAAAAATTACCTTTATATCTCAATAATGTAATTTTTTTCAATAATAGATATTTTCAAAAAGTAAGTTTATCTTTAAATATTCATTTATCTCATATATCACATCGTGTATGCCCTATCAAAAGTTATGCCATGCATGAGATACGCATCGTAAAATTCAATTCACATGAGGTGTGTATCCACAAGACATATCGATTTACTTTGTTAATTAATGTACTAAACAGTAAGATACATATGGTAAATATAAGATATTCACAACCCTGATGCTTATAAGATGGGAGTCAACATTACCAGTGGGATATCATGTCACTCCGAAAAAGAAAAAAAAGAGAGATCAATTTACTTGGTCTCTATAATTTAACATGCAAAATTGGATCTATCCTCTCCATTTCCGGAACTATTCATATTGTAAATTAAATTTCATTCGGAGGTTTCATTCGACAAATTAGGCTGCAAAAAGGACCGCAAATCGTCGTACATATTCGAAGATTCACGAGAGAATTCGCATAATGCCTCAAAAAGCTCTGGAAGCTCAGTTTTTTGAGTTGCCAAAGACTTCTCCCTCACTTGAACACACTGCTCTTGGTAGGCTTCTTCCTCCTCCTCCAATTTCTGCTTCACTGCCTCCACCATCGATTTCCTTTCCGTCACAAGATCATTATCTTGTGTAATTTCCGGATCCATCTCATCCGGCGGTGTTCTTCTTCTCTGCATGTACTTATTATACCTGTTATGATGAACTAAACATAAGTTGAGAGACAAGGAAAAGAGAGTAATAGAAGTCATATTGTATTCTTTACAATGTGCATAATAATATTTCTAACAAAAGTGGAGTAACCAACAAACATAAATATGAAAACGAAGGAAAATAAGGTAATTACAATGATTATGGTGTTTGTGAGGTGTACTATATTATGTTTCACTCATAATTATTATAATGATCTCTTCCTAACACAAAAGGACCGAGATCGATATACCGATACCAACTCCAATACTATTCTTTAAATTAAAACGCCAAACGCACAAAAAGGAGATCTTTTATAATTTAGCTAATTATTGTTTTCATTACACTTCTAACATTACTCTCTATTTTATTAGTTAGTTATCTACTTTTCCTCTTCTCCCTGTAAATCTAGCCAATCAGAAAATTTATCCTCACTAGCCAAATGTAGCTAGCCAATACGAGAATCTCTAAAATAGTCAGCTAATTAGATAGCCTATTAGAGTTTCAAAAAAGATAATCCCCAGATGAAATGGCTAACAAGTATCCTTTAGAGAGTATTAGAGATGATTTAAAGGGTCTGGGAGCAACGCCCTAGCCTAAATTTTTTGAGACAGTTATTGTATTTTTCGAGGAGACTCTCGTATAAGTGTGGTTGAAGGATGTAATCTGAGTGAAAGAAGACATTGAGAAGGTGATGCTGCAATTCTTATTGCATATGGTAGAGATTTATTCTCTTTTTTACCATGTATGTAGACATGTTGTTAAACCACATATATCATATATTTTGCGTATAATTTTTAATGATTTGTGTGGATTGGTACTATCTTAGCTAGTTTTAATATGATCAATTTTAATATGAAATGTACACGAACATACCATTCATCGAACTGTTGAGTCTTTTGTTTCAGCTCCTTCCGAGTGTCCTCACATTTATCTCTCAACTTCATCTCTTCTTCTTGATACTGCACTATAATATTAACCCCGACCGCAAATTTATATATGGCAGTGCTCATTGACTTGTCAGAAACCATTTCGAGACGGTCGTGCCAAGTACGAAGGAGGGTCCGTATGGGAGGGTCTTGAGGCCTTTGAGGGGAGGAAACCGTCTCCTTCAAATTGTTATCTACAGGAATGAGATTTAGGCCCAACCAATTGTTGAGAGCTTTTACATATTCCTTTTGATGGGTCATGAGCTTCTCAACTCGTGAACGCCACTCTTGGATAATAGACCATAATTGAACCGTTCCTTCATGGTGTTGCTCACTTGTTTCTTTCGGAAATTGCGGGATGCCTATAGACTTTAATGTCGCCGCAATGGTCGTCTGGTTCTTATGGTGCTCTCGCATCGCTTCCCACATTGTAGCCATCCTGTCGGAGGACACAAAATGTTAAAGATTTATAAATTTATAGTTATGAAAACGGTAGTGTTTGACATTGTTGAAATTTATAACTTATAGATTGTAGTTTGTAGTAAAAGTTTTGAGTGTTTGGTAAAAATTGTAGTTTGTAGTTGAAATAGAATAAAAAATAATTATAAGTTGTAACAGAAGTTGTTGATTTTTAGAAAAATTTTTGGTTTATAGCTAAAATTAATAATAGAAAGTTAAAAAATACACCAGTAGTTTTGCTAAATATCCCAAAATGTTAACACATAATTGATCGATATATATTAAATTGAAATATATTAAATTGAAAGGAAAAAAAAAGTTTCTTCAAACATAATTAAGACCGGATATGACAGTCGATTTCAAATTTGATCCATGTTAGAGCATTTTGTTAATTTTGGTTGTTAAAACACTGCAATTGTAAATTTCAAGAAACATTGTAGTTTGTAGTTGAAATAGAATAAAAAGTAATTATAAATTTGTAATAGAAATTGTTGGTGTTTAAAAAAATTTTTAGTCTATAATTATAATTAATAACAAGAAGCTAAAAAATACACTAGAAGTTTTGCTAAACACTTTCAAATATTAACACATAATTGATAGGTATATATTAAATTGGAAGGAAAAAAAAAGTTTCTTCAAACATAATTAAGACTGGATATGACAGTCGGTTTCTTGGAATTTACAATTGTAGTGTTTTAACAACCAAAATTAACAAAATGCTCTAACATGGATCAAATTTGAAATCGTTACACTAGTGTTAATTTTTGAGAAAATTTCTGGAAAACCTAAAATTCCTATGTTATTTAACTCTCTCTTCTTTAGCATGCTTGATTTAATCAAAGCTTATCATGACGGAATAAATAAAACCAAAATAAACAACAGATCAATTACATATAAAATATATAAGATTTACTTGGTTCAACTTGTAAGTTTATGTTCACGAGCAAAAATTACTAGAGAAATCACTGTGAAGAAGGAGAATACAAAGAGCTAGCTATATTCATCATTATACGTAACAAATCTTAGAGGCGGCATACATCCTTTTATATAGGAAAATCTTGAAAGGGATTGTGTTGGATAAAATACCTTATATAATAAAATGGATGAGACACCGGCTAAAGCTAATTGGGTCAATCAGATCCTAAACGGGTTATAAAGTAGTATCGGTTGGATTGAAGACACTATACATAACAAAAGTATTACTTAGAAATGCTTTTTGTTAAAAGCTAGCGAAGGAAAAACAAAAAAAAGTAGTCATATGAACTCTAAAGCTTTAAAGAACGCAGAAATTTGAATTAAAAAATGCTCAAATCTAAACAAAGAAAAAAAGAAAAGAAAAAGCAAGAAGAGACGTAGATTAGATGTATTAATAAGTTATATGAAAATAAGAAGGCCAACATACTATTGATCATCAAGTAAAGATCCAAAATTTAGAAAAATAGACCAAGTTGCCAGGCAGAAAAAGAAAAAAAATTCCAAGTTCCTTAGGTTTTCAAAAAAAGCGTAATTTCAACATGTTTTTTTTTCATTGAATTGGAACTTACCCATCAACAAGTGCAACAAGTTTTGGGTACAATTGCTCATCTCGTAAGCGATTTATTTCGGAGACGGTTGAATCCATGGTTTGCATGTCCACAATGTATCTTGTATGCAGATGACTTACTGTTACTTTTGCTTTCTCTATTGCTTCAATAGTAGCACCATGTTTCTTCATCTTATTCAATGAAACAACTTTTTTCTGATATTTGAACTTCATCTGCTCCCCGGTCTAGGTTGATCATCGATCGATCGAGTCAGGACACAACAAAAAAATAAAGTTTTAATTATGAAGAAATTAAACTAGTAAAAGGAAAGTGGTGGAGAGACATATATATATATATATATAAAGACATAAGAATGCCAAGGAAGATAGCACTTCAATGGAAGAAATATGATAAGCAAAAGGGTCAAAAGAAATGCACCTAAATCTATCTTGGAAGCTTTATCTTGCGATTTAATTCACTACATTATAAGATTGGTACACATTGCATATCGTGTTTTATGTTAAATGTACTTTACGTTACATGTACGATAAATCTGCAATTCAAGGTTTGGTTTTGGCAGACATCATGTGTCACTTATTGCAGATTAAAACTTAATATATGTCGTAGCCATTCTCTTATCTGTGTAGCCATTCACAAAACCCTACGACGGCCACATAAAGAAGGTGACGAGTTTCGGCAGACATCAACGGAGCACATCCATCGAAGCGTTTCGGAAAATATTCAAATAAAAGGGAAAAAATAAACAATTAAAGTTTGTTAAGACATAACTAACGTACCTTGACTTCATCGTAAAGCTTTTTCTCCCAGGCTAGCAATTTGTCGAGGACGGTTGCATGGGTTTCATGCTTTTCGGAATCAAAGTCGGCCATTCCATCGTCGGGATTGGGCAACCCTCTGAAAGACTTATTCCAAGTAATGGCTCGCAAAACCAATGCTGAATGATTTATGTGTCCTGCAAATTATGTAAAGATCAGGTTAATTTTACTATTGGCTTTTTTATTTTTACTGATATTTTTTTTTGTTGTAGTTTTTGAATTTCTAACGAGTTAGAAAAGTAAAAGAATGTAGTTAAAATGTGAAAAAGTTCATAAACAATAAAAATTAAGCAAAAAGTTATAAAGAGTGAGATTATTTTTGCTTATTTTTTTGTAATTTCTTTTTTATATTTTGGTATTAAAAAAAAACAAGATTTACTTTCCTAGTTTCTCTAGTCCAAACAATTGAAAAACGTTCAAAAAATTGAAAAAAGTAGAAAATGAATAAAATAAACAAAATTAAAGCTCTTACTAATAATTATCACAAAACTACGCCTAAATCTGGAAGAGGGTCATGTATGAAAGGTTTGAAATTTTAGCAGATATTGGAGAATATTTGTTTTTGTATTTTTCTTTTTTTTTTTTGCCCAAAACAAAGAATAGTCCCGTGGATTATTAAAATGATTACCTAATTTACCCTCGAATTCGGTTATTAATTAAGCAAAACATAACCATGTAAAAAAATTTGCACAAATTGATTTAAGGTGTGACACACATCACAAATAATTTAACTAATTTAAATTTATAACTAGTTTATTAAGTAATTGTAGGGGATAAAAAATCTCACATCACTCTTACTCTTTACTCACCTTTTAAGTGAGTTACACCCTAAAATTAATATGAGGCTTTTTTTGTTGTGCATGTAAGAACAAAACAATGTGTGCCTCCCATGATGTAAAGTCAGACAATATTTTAATAAGTACTCTAACCATTAGGATAATCCTATAATGTGACATCGTTTGTGATAACTCTAGTTTTACTATGTGAACGTCCATATTGCGGGCTAATGTAATAGATGAAAAATTTTACACCACTCGGTTAAATATTTAAGATTTAAGGTGTTATGTCAAAAAAGTCAAAATTACCAATGAAAAAGAATGCAATAATACATAGAAGATATAATTTTATATAGTTCATTCAAAACTAAAACTAGGGTTACATTTATGGAGTTGTAGCGACTTTCACTATAAGAAGAGACGGTACAAAATTAAAAGGGTTTATAAATCATACTAAAAGCAATAAATATATAAAAACCCGCATTGGTATCAAAAATCAAAAACAATAATAAATATATAAAGACCCGCATTGGTATCAAAAACCAAAAGTGGGTCAAAAAAATTTCGGCGCTCATCTTTGCACCATGGAGTAAACCTCAAAAAAAATAATTTTAAACTGTGTTACATCTAAAATGAGTCGAGTAATAAAACTGACTTTCCAAAAAATAAATCAAGCTTTACACACCTAATATAAGTAAATCACTTTCTCAAACCACAAAAAGAGAATTTTAGTCGGAGACCATTTCAGTTGTAGGAGAATAACTTTTAATATATAGTTAAATTTAAAGAATTTATTTTATTTATAATTTATTAAGTAAATTAATTAATAGATAAATAACATTTTCGAATCCAAATACCTCGATTATCTGCAAAATTGGAATGGTAATGCAGGCGATTGGCTTCAAGCATCTTTGAAACCTCGTGAGCGCTGTCGGATGCCTTTAGAAAACAATCGTCAAGCTCACTAAATATTGGCAACAAACTAACGCCACCGCCGCCCTTTCCCCCTCTCTTACTCTCAGCTACTGCCACCTGCTTTCAATTACCAAAATTTTCTTTTTTTGAAAATTAAAACGGACGAAATATTTTTATTTCGATTGCTTTGTTTACTTTTTTATTTTATTTTACTAAAACAGTAGAAATATTTGTATTTCTTAAGCAATTGAAACAAAATACTAAAAAAATAACAAAGTTTTAATGTTTCTTTCCAAACACACCAAAGTATCGTGAAATATAACTAAACAGTTTTATAATTTTAAAATTTTTAGATTGGTATTATTCTAAGCAAATCCAAAAATTGACCAATTATTGAGAAATTTAGAATTAAAAACTAAATATAAGAGTTTAGTCTTTATTTGATGCGGAGACAGTTGATCACAAAAAAATGAGTTATTCTTTTTTCAAAATTCCCTTTTTTAATGACCTATTAATATTGGATAATTAATTTTTTTATATTAGAATTCCATAACCATAATTTAATATTTATTTTTTTAGCCTAAACTATTTCTGTTTTTCTTTAGTATTTGTCAAAGTGGCTTTTAAAAAAAATAAAATCATATAAAAAAATAAAATATATATGTTCTTACAAAAAAGGTTCAGTTAGTTAAAATTATTATTTTTTAATTAAAATTTAAGAATTGAATAGTACAGTTGTAGAAAATTAAGAATTATGACCGTATTATTTTAATATAGAATCAGATTAAATTGTACTGTTCTGACCTTTTTCAAACTGATTTATTAGTTTTTTTTGAGTTTTTTTTATGCACCTCCCAATCTTTATAAGTTTCTTTTAAAAAATTATACATAACTCTGTTTTACTTTATTAAAATTAATATTGTTAGTATTCTCCAAACGCTTTTAAAAATATTTCCAAATGTTTTCGTTTTTATTCTTAATCGAATGACACATCAAAACTAAAATTTCATCTTGCCTGCTTTACTTTGATCACCGCCTTCGACGGAGGCTGAGGTGGTAGCTCCGCCGCCTTCTCTGCCACCTCGCCGTCTTCAGCCTCCACGCTCCTCCTCGCTCCACCGTCACCGCCATACATCTTCCTTTCAATCTCCGCCGCCTCAGGACGATCATCATCAACCTCCGCCAAGCACGGTCCCGGGACGTTCTCCATAGACGGAAACAGATATTCCCCATATTCCTGCATGTGTTTTGACTCCTGCGAGGGCGGAAGGGGTGGCGCTAGGGCTGTTAACGGCGGAGTCCGAGGTGGCGAAGGAGGCGGTTCTAAAGCCTCATCTTCCATATGATCTGCAGCGGAAACACCACTTCGACTCCCACCGCCAGCGCCACCGCCACTACTGCGAAAGCTTCTGTGTTTCAAGCTGTGGCTCTCATTATCGATTTCTTCTTCGTTTTCTTCCTCGATTATGGGGTCCGAGCGCTTGAGGTCCGGGTTGTGGAGGAAGATTTCGGGCATGGTGTTGGCGCGTTGGAGAGAGGAGGCGGCGAAGTTAGAGTGAGGAGGGGGAGGAGGGCGGAGAGTCTCGTAGTGGGATTGGACGGCGGCGGCGGCGGATATGTGGAGTTCACCGTGGGCGTAGTCGCTGAGGGCGGCGCCGGTGTTTTTGAGGGACATGGCGTAGGCGGAGTGGGCCGCCGCGAAGGCGTTCCGGGCGGCCACCGCGTCCTTCATGAACTGCTTTCGTTCCTTGCATCGTGCCACCGTTTCTTCGTTCTCGATTTTTGATGGAGTGCAGCCCATTAAGAGTTTGAGAATTCTGTCCAACTCTAGAGAATTAAACTAGAATTAGAGTGATAATTCAGACTTGGATCGGTCCACTATATTCAAGTAATGGTTTTATATCGCTGTATCAGTATCAGTGATATATATATATTAAGTGATGTAATAGAGAATTGATTACTAATCTTGTCTTTGGCTTAAATTTTTTTTTTTATAATTTTTTTTGACTTTTTAATTTTTTTTTATAAAAAAATAAATATAAAAAAATCAATTAATTATAGTGAGAGACCGAACAAATAAATTTAAAAAAAAAGAATTTAAGCTAAATTTTTTTTAAAAATATATTAGACCAAACGGAGGCTAAATATAATAATAGTAGCGTTGATTCTTTTCTTTTGCTTTCGTTCGGAGAAGAAAAGGCAGAGAGATGTACGTGAAGCCAACGCTATTTTTCAGAACGAGAAAGGCGACGGTGTCGTTTGAGCTGTCATGGCATTTTACGTCGTCGTATTTTGTCTACTTTTTTGGGTTCTCCTCTTACCTGGCAAGTGAAAAGAGAAAGGAAAGAATAACATTTTAGAAATAGTAAAAAATAAATAAATTAGGAAAACTTCTCTTTTTCGAATAATTAGTAAAAAATATGGTTCTCACACCTTGTATTGTATTTAGTTCATTTTACTTTTCTTTTAAGTTCTTAGGTCCATATATAGGCTATACTTGAGATAATTACTTATTTGCTTATTTAGTTTTGTACATTTTTATTTTTAATAAATTTTTTACATAACTTAGTTAAACTATTAGACTTTTAAATTTATTTCATCAAGACGAACTAAAAAAGTAAATTTTTTTATCAAAATATAAAAAAAGTGTAGAAATGATAAAAATAAAATAAAATAAACTAATAAATTAAATTTTATGTTACTTATTTTTATTTTTAATAAAAAAATTTTCATATTTTGATCAAAAATTCTTATTTTTTTGAATTCATTTCATCAAGACGATTTGAAAAAGTAAAAAATTAAGTTAAAAAATAAATAAGTTCAAAAAGAACAAAAATAAACAAAATTTGTGACATTTAGCCCAAATTGGGCCATAATTTTAAAATTCTTACACAAAAAATAGAATTTTAGAAAAAAAAAATCGTAACAGTACCAAAATTGAAAATGGATTGGGCATATTCACTTAGGCTATGTTTGTTTTGATAAAAAAATTAAGAATATTTAGTATCATCTCACTAATAATCCTAAGATAGTGTATCCGATACATTGTTAATCTTTCTTTTTATTTATTTTCATATTTGGTTATTTTATGGGACATGAAAAATTAAAAAGTAAATTTTATGCATAAATGACAATAATGCCCAACCTTAATCAAAATTCTTGCTATTGAAAATAATCATGAGAGTCTAACCTAACTTAATCCCAACTAGTCAAAATAAATGTCAAACATGTTGGCTCATAAAAATATTTTTTTAAGCTAAACATGCTACTCGGACCCTCGAACCTCGGGAACTTGGATTCCTAGGATCCCGAACCCTCGGACCCCCAAAACCACAAGACCCCAGACTTCCGGGACCCCGAGACCCAAGAGTTCTAAACCTTTACACTTAGGGACTCCGTAGTCCCGGACCCTTAGAACCCCTAGACCACAGGGAGTCTGAGACCCAAGAGCTCTAGACCCCGAGACCACAAACCCCCATACTCCCAAACCTCGGCACCTCTAGACCCCCAACCCTAGGACCCCTAGGACACGGGTGCCAAAACCCCCAAACCCTAAGGACCCCGCTGCCCTTGGACTCTAGGAGCCCAAACCCTAGGATCCTAGGGCCTTGAATCCATGGGATCCCAAGACCTCGAGACTGTCGGACCCCTTAGACCTTAGATCCCGGACCCTCGGAACCCCAAGACACTAGGACCTCGGACCCCTAGGACCCTAGACCTTGGACCCTCGATCCTCAGACCCTGGGACCCCCAAACAGGACCCTGGGACGAAGCTGGACCACGGGCCCTTGGATCCCGAGACCCCCAGACGTTTGGACCCCTAAGAACCCGGACCCCCAGAACCCTAGGATCCCGAGACTTCATAATCTTAGATCCTCAGGACCTCCAAGACCCTTGGGATCTCGGATCCCTAGGACCCCATACCCTCGAACTCTCGGAACCCCCAAGACCCCGAACTTCCAAGACCCTAGAAGCCCAGACCCTCAGAACCCTAAGACCTTGGGACTCCATAGTCTTAGACCTCTGGGACCCTCAGGATCGCCGTGACCTTGGATCCCCGGGATCCTTGGACCCCAGACGCCTCGTGATCCCAAGACCCCAGACCATTAGGATTGCAAGACCCAAGAACTCTAAACCCCCGAGACCCTTCGACTCCTAGACCTCTAGGACCTTAGAGTAATAAACTTAGGATAATATTGTCTAAATTAAGAATTTGATAATATTTTTAAAAAATTAAATCAACGGTTGATAATATTTATATTCAAGGGTATAATGGTCATTTCATGATTTTAGAGTTTGGCTTTCAATCTTTGGATAATGTGTCCCACCCCGTCTATGGGATTGAGTTATCCCTCATTTGTGAAATTGTCAATCCGTTTAGGATTGTTTGTTCACATCTCCTTTTTACATCTAAACATGGAATAGAACTTCTACTAAGAATTGTCAATCCAATCCTAATCTTGAGTCCTTTAAAACAAACATAGCCTTAAATGTGTGATTCTTATACATCTAAGTGAATCTGATTCATCTTGAATTCTAAAAGAGTTTCTAAGTATTTTTTTGGATTCGTATTATTGCTAAAATTTTTAAGAGTTAAAGGTAATTCTCTAATTGAATGCTAAAAAAGTTTAAGAATAATATTTTCTTTATTACTCATATATACACTTTTAATTTTTTTAGTACATATTTCTTGTCACCTCATCACCTCTTTCAATTTCAATTGATAATTAATGACGACTAATTTTGAGCAACTGCTGGCAACTGTTTTCCAAAAATTGATGGTGATAGTCTCCCAGCGATTGGCGGTGATCGTTTTTTGGTAACTGCCAAACGTCCGATAGTCTTTTGGTAATTTTTTTGGTGACTCACAGAATAGATAAATCTTATAATTTATTGTATTTAAATAGTAAAATTATTTATATTTGCTCCAACACTAGCTATACAAGACAGAAAATTTCACTATTAGTTGTATTTGATTAGTAAAATTTATCTATGTTCGCTCAAGCACTAGCCATGCAAAATAAATAAATATTATTATTAATTATATTTGAACAATACAATTTTTTTATATTCATAAAACTAAACTACATTTACCGCAATCACCTCATTTACCAACAAGACAACACAAAAATCAATAGTTAATTCTCAAGACTTGTTTTTTATATTCAAACAATTAAAATTGTCTCTAGTTTAAGATCCATTGGAAGTCAGTGAAGGTAGACCCCAAAAAGTCGTCAGAGTTGGTCCTTAAAAATTGTTAGATAGAGATGGTCGTTGAAAATCATCGTCGACAGTTACCAAATGTGGTAGATGCATCGAGGTGTAGATTAGTGAGAATATTTAGATCCAATTTAACCGTATGATTGTTAAGAGTATTAAATTGTTAATTATCAAGTCATCTAAAAATTTAAAGTTTTAGAAAGATTAATAATTTTATTATTTATATTCTCAACGCACGCCTTTATGGGTAGCTTAACTCTTATCTATAAGTCAGCAAAATACGTGCAAATATTTTTAAATTTTTTGGTGAATGGTGAAACATGAACATAAAATTTATTATCTGCTATGATATCATACTTGATTGTTAGTTCTCAACTCATGAAAAAACTTAAGCAATTAGTAAGAGGAATAATTTTATTATTCATATCCTCAATAAAAAATTTTTAAAAAATTTGTTGAACATAATATTATAGGATATATTCAAGACCTTGCACCAAAAATCCCAACCTTTTTTGGGTGCTATTAAATAAACTCGCATTTTTTAGTACAATTAAGAAATTTAGAGCATGTTTGGATTGGGGATTGGAGATGATCAAATTGGACTAAAAAACATGTGAATCCCACATATTTAATTTTTGTTTCTTCGAACTATTAATTTTGCATTTCTACCGTAGAATTAAGATTAATAATTCGACGAATATCGAATTATTAATACCTCATTCGTGATCTTAATAATACTATACTCCATTGGTATTATTAGTATTAGGTTCTAAATTATCTTTTCTCTTCATCTACTGATTAGAATTAACTCTATAAGTCTTATCCCACTCTATATCCCATTTTAACTAAATACGAATCAAATTTTTCACTGTATATATAATTCATTTCATAATCTTCTGATATTAAAAAAAATACGTAAAACTTACAGTATTATTTATTCTCCTATTCTATTCTATCCAATTCTATATGAAATACTAAATTAGTATAGTACGAAGATACTAACATAAAAGTTTATGCGGGTGTAATTAATTTAAAAAGTGAGTACTTAATGGTGAAAAAATCTTGTCGTGCGTATGAGTACGACCGAGCTTAATAGTTTGCTCATTATGTGCCCCGTTTGAAATAACTCCAACAAAAATTCATTTTTTTGAATCTTTTCTGTCATTATTAAAATTTGTTTAATTTAGTTCAATTCTTTATTTTTTAAATTTATCTAGTTAATAAAAATTATAAAAGTAAGAATTTTGACCAAAACTTAAAAAAACTCGATAAAAACAAATTTTAAAAAAATAGCAAATGATTAACTTTAAAAATGATTTTCTTCAATTTTAATCAAAATATTTTATATAAAAAAATTACTAATTAAAAAAGAAAGACTTCAAAAAAAAAAGTGCTGCTTTTAATAGTAATTCTTTATTTATTTTTATAGATTATAAGGAGCATCTTAGCATGTTATAAGAAGAAAAAGGAGGGCTACAAGTAGAGTCTTTTTCAATTTCTCTGCTTTTTCCTCAAAGTAACTTTTGGGACCGACCCACCCTAGTAAGATTCTAAAGGTTTCATGCATGAACTTCAGCTCGAAGGCACCTTTCACCTTTCTTGCTCGGGAAGTTAATGCTGAGATTGTGATCATACTTGTGTTTTGGTACTTTTTGGTAAGTTAAATATTTACCTCGGCAAAGTTTTATATTATGCCCCGTTTGGATAATTATTTATTTATTTATTTTATTTTTTTATTTTTATTTTTAATAAATTTTTTTATTATTTAGTCAATTATTATATTTTTTGACTCATCTCATCGAGACGAGTTAAAAAAATAAATTCTTTTGATCAAAATATAAAAAAAAATATTAAAAACAAAAAAATAAGCAATATAAATCTAGTTCATAAAAGACAAAAAATAAGCAAAAGTTACCAAATTTAGCCCAAATAGGGTCTTAGTTTGGTCTTTTTGACAAAGGGTAATGGTATGGTGACGATACACTTTTTGTTATCACATGACGTCGCATTTCTTATATCACGTTTATCTCATTTTATAAATTAATATTTAGTTTTAAGTATTATACACGAAATGCCATATGGTATCTAAGTATGATTAACATAATAGTATTGTTTGATAAAATATAGTTTTTGTAGCTCTAAATTCATGATTAATGGGTTCAAACAAAAAAATAGATGGTGAGGCTGTTGGCATAACCCTATTTTAAAAAAGTAATGAAAATGTGATATAAATAAGCATTTAAGAATATTTTTTTCTCTCCAAATTTCATCACTTTCAGAGAAATTTAAAGGAATAATTTTAAGAACTAGCCAGTTCTATTTTTGCCGTCAATATTTATCCAGTTAAAAAATTCTGATGGTAACACAATATTAGAACTTTTGATATCAGATCCACAATTAATATTTCATATAATATTAGGTTCAACAGGAAAAATTCTAACCCTTAATTTCTATTAAGTCAAATTGGACCAAATTACTCCTACTACTCTAACACTTATTTTCTACCTCAACATCTTATCCTTTTATCTTTACCACCTCTAGCGACTGTCGGCAATTACCTTCAGTGACCTTAGACCTTTGTCGATAATGACTTTCTAGCAACCAACTTTGGCGACGAATTTTGGCAACTTTCACCAACCAGCTCTATCGACTTTTCAATAACCAATTCTGACCATTGAACTAGAGATAAATATAACTATTTGAAGTGATCATTTGTTATTTTGTGTGGTCTTGGTGACGATTGGGGTAATAACTATAGATATAGTATAATTTTATAAACAAAAATAAAATTTACTGTTTGAATACAATGAAGAACAAAACTTATCATTAGTGTGGCTAATGTTGGAACAAACACATATACATTTCACTGTTTGAATAATGAACAGTGAAGATTATATTTAATGTAGCTAGCTAGTATTAAAAAAAATATAAATAAATTTCACAGATCGAATACAATGAATAGTAAAAGTTATATATTTTGTAGATCGCTAGAAAAGTTACCAGAGAGTCGTTGAAGGTTGTTGAAAACCATCACTAGAAAATCATTGGAAAATGATCGCGCGGTGGTGGCCAAAAAATGGCTATCGGGGCGAGTAGAAAGTGGTGTTGAGGTGGCGTTTATAGTAAGACTCTGATTGGTAATTAGTTTAAAAGTTAATTTTTTTTTATTTTTAGTCAAAAAGTTAAATTAGGTTTAAAATAGATTGTTTGCTAATTTAGTTTTTAAGCTAACTTTTTTCAAGTTGGTTATTTGGGTAAAATATTAACTTTTTGTTTTTTATTCAAAGTAAACAATTTTACTCTTCTATATATTTGATATTAACAATTATATGTAGTTTTAGTGATAGTAAATAAGTTATAAATGAATGGTATTATTGTATTTTAAAAGTTGTATGAGAATTTAAATAAAATATTCTTAAAATTTGTATTTTAATTTTAATTTTTGCTTTTAAAATTTTTTACTTTTTTACCAATTAGGGCCTAAGTGATTAAGAGTGTGTTTGAATAATAATAATTGTGTCTATAAAACTTTTTAGTAATAAATTAGACAATTTTAGCTCTTTAAACTTTTAAAAATAAATGCATTTTTGACTAATTATCCCTATTTTTTTCCCTTTTAAATCATCCCTCCAAACTAGCTGTATGTTCCCAAACTGGCCTTGTTTCTACCGGGAACAGGGGGAGCGTGCTGCTCGCTAATGGCTAGTATGCTCGTACTATGTTTTAACCGTTATATTTTTTTAATAATATTTTATGATTCAATCTATTTATTGCGTAAAACTCATTGAGTTTGTGTAGCTTATTAAATATTATATTCATCTAATACTTGTAACTAAGTGATTAAGTAACATTTATTTAATAATATTATTTTTAAATTATAATTTTTATTTATTTATTTATAAAATAATATTATGAGATCTTACTCAATCACTTATCTGCAGGTATCAGATGAATCTGAATTTTTTGATACTAAATAAACTCAAAAAGTTCTACGTAATGAACGAATTAAATCATAAAATATTATTTAAAAAATATATTCTTTAAAGCACAGCATAAACGTACTATCCATTAAGCACAGCACACTCACTGGTTCATTCTACCGGAACTGGGACAGTGTCGCGCCTAAAAAGACAATACCACCGTGCTGTATCCTATTTGGACTTATTTGATAAATAATTTTTTATGATCCAATTCGTTTATTATGCAGAACTCGTCAAGTTTGCTTAATATAATAAATTTCAAATTCATCTGATATCTGTAATTAAGTGATTGAGTAATATTTTTTTAATAATATTTTTTTAAAATTATAATTTTTATTTATTTATTTATAAAACAATATTAGTAGATCTTATTCAATCATTTAGTTACAGGTATCAGATGAATCTGAACTTTCACATACTAAACAAACTCGACAAGTTTTACGTAATAAACGAATTAGATTATAAACATGTATTTTCTAAATATCTTAAACAGGCTGCAGCATGACACTGCCGTGCTGCACTGCCCTTTAGGCGCAGCACTGTCCAGCCTCCTGTTTCTCCCTTCGGCGAACTCGGTAGGGCTGTACAAAAACTAAAAAAACTAATAATTCAGTCCGGTCCGATCCGTATGGTCCAGTCTGATTTTTATTTGTCACGGTTCGATTCTGAATTAAGATTTTTAAAAATCATTTTAAACAGTTCAGTTCTTGATTTTGATTTAATTTCAAGGTTTTGAACCGAACCGAACTGGTCTTATTTAAAATTAAATTATATATATATATATTGATGATTTGAGCCGTTTGTTTTATTATTTTTAATTTATATATTATTATTATAAAAAATCAAATTGATCGGATATCGTTACCCGCCTTAACAACTCACATTTGATTAATAAAAATAAACCGTGATGTCTATTTTATTATTCATTTTATTATCACAAATGTGATTTATTTTGGTAGTTAGGGATATCTAATTAATTTGATTTTTTATAGTAATAATTTATAAATTAAGAATAATAAAATAAATGATTTACATCATCAAAATGTATTTATTTTAGTTGGGAATGTATTTTGTTTGGGAATATATTTTGCTAAATTTTGGTTAGAATCGTTAACCCAATCGTGTCCGATTCGTTGTTACGGATTGCTTCCAGTTCAGTTCTATTACTTAAAAGGTTCGGACACGGCTCTAAAAAAATTCGAAATCGTCATAAACGGTTTGATTCTTAATTTTTTGAAAAATCGATCCAATTCAGATCGTGTGCACCCCTAGATCTCGGACCACTCCGTTTGGTTTGGATGAATTAGAAGAAAAATAAATAAATAAAATTCTTTCATCTCTTATCAATTGTTTAATTTATTAAAGAGAGAAAAAATAAAAAGAAATGGAGAAAAAGAGTTTTTCTCTTAAACCCATTTTTTAAATCTCTCCGAGAGAAAAGAATTGAGTTGATTGATTATTTTTTATAATACCTAAATTGTCTATCTAAAAATAAAAGAAATAAAAAAATAATGACAAGAACAATGTTATTTTTGTAAAATAATTAGTACTTTTTTTTCTTTTGTAAAATTTATTCAAACAAGAGTGGTGATAAATTATTTTTTTTCTCCAATTAATTTAAACAAAAAAAAGAAAAATTATAATATTTTTTTATAATTTAAGAAGAGGAAACATAATTTTTTTTTAGAGTAAATTACACTGACTTCCCCTGAAATTTAGCAAATTATCAATCACATTTCATGTGGTTTCAAAAATATCATTAACCTCTCATGAAGTTTTAATTTTAACATCAATTAAGTTTCACCGTTAAAATATTTAACGAATAGCACCATCCCTACCCGCAAACCGCGCTCAAAACCCTCTCACCCCCCAAACCCCCACCCACA